>PVIU01016134.1:0-45906 GCA_004026605.1 Ondatra zibethicus | reverse complement strand
GTTCAACATCCTTAGTCATCAGAGAAATGCAAATCAAAACAACTCTGAGATTCCATCTTATACCTGTAAGAATGGCCAAGATCAAAAACACTGATGACAACTTATGCTGGAGAGGTTGTGGGGAAAAGGGAACACTTCTGCATTGCTGGTGGGAATGCAAGCTGGTACAACCCCTTTGGATGTCAGTGTGGCAATTTCTTAGAAAATTAGGAAACAACCTTCCTCAGGACCCAGTAATACCACTTTTGGGTATATATCCAAAGGATGCTCAATCGTGCCACAAGGACATGTGCTCAACTATGTTCATAGCAGCTTTGTTTGTCATAGCCAGAACCTGGAAACAATCTAAATGCCCCTTGACCAAAGAATGGATAAGGAAAATGTGGTACATTTACACAATGGAGTACTACACAGCAGAAAAAAATAACGACAGCTTAAATTTTGCAGGAAAATGGGTGGAGCTAGAAAACATTATTTTGAGTGAGGTAACCCAGACACAGAAAGACAATTATCACATGTACTCACTCATAGGCGATTTTTAAACATAAAGCAAAGAAAGCCAGCCTACAAACCACAATCCCAGAGAACTTAGACAACAATGTGGACACCAAGAGAGACTTACATAGAGCTAATCTACATGGGAAATAGAAAGTAGAAAAAGACAAGATATTCTGAGTAAATTGGGAGCATGAGGACCTTGGGGGAAGGCTGAAGGGGGGAGGGGAGAGGCAGGGAAGGGAGCAGAGCTCAAAAAAAAATGAAGGGGAAAAAAAGAGATGCAGTTGGATCTAAAGACCATCAGTTTTACTGAACTGATATATAATTGGCCATATAGTCTAAGATGCAGGCAGGGGCCCACCATTAATCTGAATGAGAATTAAAGGCCCAGTCAGTGCTGATGGCAGAGTAGTTAGCCAGGGGGACCAAAAGAACGGAGACTGGTATCAATTGTCTGATTTATGTCTTTTTCTCTTTCTCTTTTTGAGATTTTCCCCCCAAATCATGGCAAAAAATTTTTAAATTACTCCTAATCAGTTAGCATAGAAACAACAGTTTTCTTTTCAAAGCCAGACATAGTTCCCTCTATCTTATAAGAAGTAAGTCTAAAGCCTCTCAAGTTTTGTAGGATCATTTCTTATGTCTGTGTGTGTGCACGCACACACGCACACATACGCGTATGCACGCATGCATGCATGTGTGTGTAGGATCATATCCGTAAGGGGATCTAAGTGTTGTTTTATTACTTCTAGGTCCTGATCAACCTAGTTTTAGTTTGGAAAGCATCAGAAGACATGTATTTAGTCAAACCATTGTTACATGCTATCACGAACTCTCAGGGCTCAGCAATGTTGCTGTTATTCAGATGAATGAACCCATAAGGCAGACGAGCAGCCTCAGAATAAGGGGAAGGGCCTAGGTTAAGTTTTTGATATCAGACGAATTTTAGGCCCTTGTTAGTCCTCTAGGGTTGATGTGGAGTGCCCGCAGTCCCAGTGCGTTCCGTCAGTAAACAGACTCACAGGCTGGTTAGTTTTTATTCCTATGAAGTTCAGGGGCTGCAGGTCTAAGTGTAACCAGCAGTCCTGGCTGATTCCTGCCTGGGAATGGTTAACTCTATCCTCAGGATCCCTTCTTGGGGCATAGAGTCTGATTCCCCAGGTTTTCCTGTTTCCCCGAGGCCAGAATCCTTTAAAAGGAATTTTTCAGGAAGCCTCAGTTTTACAGCCCCAGTTTTTTGCAATGGAAATTCCCTTGTTGCTGGCAGCGAGGGCGCCAGCCACATGACTCTCGCATAGAATTATAAACTCTGTGTTCCTATTTCAAAAGATAAATTCACATAGCATTCTTTTTCTTCATAAACCAGACACTTAAAGTAGACAACAGCAAGTAATGGTCAAGATGGAATATGGGTTGCTGGTCTGTAGTCACATTAGCTAATACCTTCCCTATATCTGTCCTCCTCAGTTTCCAGTCCAAGCCTGAGGGTAGTGGAGACTAGGCCATAGCCCTGTATTCATATCCGTACTGTAAAACACAAGACTCAAGAGGAAGTAGAGGGGCAGGGAGTGGAAAGACCCAGGGCCCAATGAAACCTTAATTTCAATGGGTCCATAGTTCATAGACAATTCATTTGGTAGCAGTACCTGTGGCTTTCACTTTCTTGACCTGGGTGTGGTAGCTCCTTGGGGTAATGCCAGCCACCTTCACCACTGTAGGAGTGGAGAAAATCACCTTGTACCGTCCTTTCCAGGTTAGTTTCATCATCCCTTTGGCTATTTGCTTGGCCCAGATGGAATCACTGGACTCAAACACAGGGACACTGATGGTGAACTCAGGTCAGTTAGGTCTCTCAGGCAGTTCAATGAACAGCCTGTATGGAGAACTGGAGGACCTGTAGGGACTTGAGAAAGGAATGGTTAGAGAGTTCTACCAAGTGTTGATCTCTGAGCCTTGGAAGCAGGGGGAGGGCATCCAAACATAACCTCACAGTGGGTTAAATCCTTCCCTATCTATCTTGCAGCGGGCCAGAGCAAAGCAAAGGAAGGAGGCATAATCCTCCTTTGCTAGACTCTAATGAGAGTTTTGTTTAAAGTTTCTGTTAATATCCTGCTTATTATGTTTTTTTAAACCTGACCAGAACTCTGAGGTCTATATGTACAATGAAGTTTTCAATCTATGTCTGAAGCTTTAGCTGTTAATTGAGAGGTTTTGGCTATGAAATCCAGGCCATTTTCAAATCCCATCGCTAGGGAGGGAGGGACTTTTTAGCTACTCTTTGAACAGTTTTAGTCTGGGTTGGGAATGCTTCTACCCACCCAGAAAAGGTATCAATACAAACTAGCAAGCACTTTTATCCTCTCCCAGCAGGCCAAATCTTGGTGGAGTTAATTTTCCCGGAGTTTGCTGGAGTGTTGGTCCCTCACTTGGATCCCTTCCTGGGTAAGAGCTCTGTTTTGGATTCACTTGGGCACAAACCTGGCATCTGGATGAGATATGCTATGCTAGGCTGTCCAGTCTAGGTATAATATACCTTGATCTGAGCAATTCAGGAAGTTTCGTGGACCCCAGATGAGTAGCCTGGTGAAGGTCAGTCACCAGAGTCCTGCCAAGTAGTTGTTTTGGGAGAATAAACTTTTCCTCCACCGATCTGTGGCCATGAGTTGTCTATTTCTTTTCTACCATGGAGTGCTGGAGAGCAGCAGGCCATGGTGTGTAATCAGAATATCAATAGGCCCACTGTTTGTCAGGCAGCCAGGTCAGCAGCCCGGCAGTGCAGGACAGCAGTTTGTAGTGGAAACCAAACGGCCTCTAGGAGGGCCAAAGTTTTTAATGTCCTTTTTGAAATGGATTTGCTGCGGTTCCCGGTCAAGACCATGTGGCAGGTCCCCAAACAAAGGTGGCTGGACCCCAGCCATTGGCAGCTGGCTTGTCCCCGCAGGTTGCTGAGGGGTTGAGACCACATGGCTGGTCCCCAGCGTGTTGGGCAGGCAGCGGGTGGGAAGCACAGAGATAGGCACGCCTGCAGAGTGAGGTTGGATATTTATTCAGGGGGTTATGGAGGGGGAAGGGAGAAGAGCTGAGAGAGAGAGAAGAGAGAAGAGAGAGACAGAAGGGGGGAGGGGAGAAGTAGGGAAAGAGGCAGAAGTTGCCTCTCCAAGAGGAAGACGGGAAAAGAGAAAGAGCTCAGGCTGGAAGCTGAAGATCAGCCTGCCTCAGCGGATGGGGGAGGGAGTGGGCGTGGCTTGTCTCTTAAAGAGATAGAACGATCACTTTTCCCCAACAGTAAGAAGCCTCATGTCTATACAGATCATACTGCGGATGTGTCTAGTAGTAAAGCACACCGACTGATGGTCCCTGTGTACGGTGGTGACTTTCCATTTCCCAGTCTAAGAGCTGCCTCAGAGCAATCAATTCTGTTCTCTGGGCTGAGGCACTTCCTGTCTTGAGCCCAAATTGGAGCACTGTGAACTGCAGCTTACCCTTTAGTTTCCAGGGTCACTGAGTATTGTTTAATCTGAACAGAGGTAGCTGAGCTGGTCAGCTGAACAACTATAGGAGCTTGGTGTTGGGTCAGTCAGGGGGACCTGGTTTCTGCCCATACCCCCTGGAAGCCCTGTTGGCAGTCCGAGAGACTGTCTGACTGTATCTTTCGATGGTAGGCAGACCCTCAGCTAGCTAGATGTTCTTCTGACAGAGGGGATTTTACTGCATGTCTGTAAGTCTTAACTGTGTCTCATCATTAGAGAAGGTGATGGTGGCTTCCAGTTTATGCAGAAGGTCTTGTCCCAGTCAGTTCTCTGTTGTTAAGCTACCTCTAGCAACTGGGACCTACTTCATACCTTTACATTTTCCTACCTTTTATAACTTTTTTCTAATATCTGGGGCCAACTGAGTACAGAGGTAATCTTTTAGCAGCTGTCTTTAATCTTTACAAAGGACCTAGTCAAAGTTGTCTGCAATCTCCTTGGTCAGTGTTGGGCAGAAGGGAAAATCCATTCATTCCAGGCTGAGTTGTCTGGCAGTGGTCTCCTTGCCTAGCCCAGGGATATTTTTTGGGGGGGGTTGGTTGTTTGTTTTTGTTTTTGTTTGTTTGTTTTACTTTTTCCTAGAGAATGGTGACTTTTACAGTGTTGGCTTGCAGGAGAGATGAGCCACGCAAGAGAAAGGAGTGGAGCTTCTCTTGTCCTTCAGGCTTGTGGAGGACAGCGTTCCCTTCCCTGGGGCTGCTGAGAACAGGCACAGAGTTCAGTGGAGGGAAATGCTCACCCGAGGGAACTATCCCCCCAATCCCGGTGCACTCTGCTTAGGTGCAGGGGACCCTGGCTGAGAGGCCCAGCCACTCCACCTTCACACAAGGACCAACCCTGACCGTGAGCAGGAAACAAGCCCTGCTCCTAGGGTGGGCAGGTGCAGGGGTTTGCGTTTCTTTGGGTGACGCGGCAGAGCCCAAAGGATTCAAGTCCTCAAGTGGAAGGGGTATAGGTCTTAAGCCAGGAGGTTCTCACACCAGAAAAAGCCACTGGTCAATGTTTCTCTAAACAGAATTGGCCGAAGTACCTAGAAAGACACAGACACACACACACTCACATTCACACGCACACATGCATGTACGTGTGCACACACACAGTAAAAACAACCAGGGGTGGCCACCACGCATTCGTACACCTGAGCAGCAGAGGGATCCAGTGGCATCACACATTGATCTTAGACACTGGATCAGTGGCTCGCTTCCAGTGTCAGAGGTTAGTCCATTATCCTCATGGCAGGGAGCATGGTGGCATGCAGGCAGACATGGTGCTGGCTACATCTTGATCAGAAGGCAACAGGAAATCTCTCACTGGGTGTGGCTTGAGCATATATGAGACCTCAAAGTCCACCCCCACAGTGACACACTTCCTCCAACAAGGTCACACCTACTTCAACAAAGCCACACCTCCTAATAGTGCCACTCTTTGTGATCTTATGGGGCCATTACATTCAAACCACCATAGAGCCTTAACCAGACTTCCCTCTGGAGGTAACAAACCATGTGTGTCTCAGGGTTTCTATTACTATGAAGAGACACCATGACCCGTGGCAACTCTTGTAAAGGAAAGCATTTAATTGGAGCTGACTTACAGTTTCAGAGGTTTAGTCCATCACTGTCATGGTGGTGTGCAGGCAGACACGTGCTGGAGAAGGAGGTGAGAGTTCTACATGCTGATCTGCAGGCAGCAGCAGACGGCCACAGTAGGCCCAGCCTGAGCATATATGACCTTAAAGCCACGCCTCCTACAACAAGGCCACACCTCCTAATGGTGCCACTCCCTACGGATTAAGTATTCAAACACATGAATCTATGGGGCCATTTCTATTCAAACCACCACAGGTGTCAGACCCCTCAGAAATGTTAGGAAGTGATTGATCAAAGGGATTGCTGGGGACATCTCAGTCTGTGCACCCCCTTGGAGTCTCCTGCTCACTATACTGTATCTTACTCTGAGGGGCTCTGAGACCTTGGGTATCTTGAAGTCTGGTCTCTGGGGTCTTGCCGGGGCCTCCAGAATGTTGCGGGGTATTCACCAGAGAAGACTGTACATGGGCTTAAGTCAATAGAAAGTCTGTATTAGCAGGCCAGCAACTACACTGGGTGATCAGGCACAAAACCATGTTCTGGATTGACATACTCCAGCTGAAAGGAACACTTAGCCCAAAGCAGAACTATAGAAGTCAAAAAAGCAAGGTTAGTTCATTTAGAGACTCCCCCAGGACTATGTTTTAGTTTTAGCAGGTGGTGCTGTCTACATGTTGCTTTACAGCCTGAGTGGTACTTCCACCGTACTAAGCTGTGCTAAGGTCTCAGGGTTCACTGAGTCTGTGGTCCTGTTACAACTGGCCCTCAAAAACTCTTAAAGTCAGCTCTGAGACATTTTTTTCAAAGACAATTATTCTTAATTCCCTCAGGTAGGCATTGATGTTATAAGCAATATTTTCAATGTGAGGCTAATTTTATTTTTAATTTTGCTCATTAAAATATTTTTTAATGGATGCCAGAGAGATGGCTCAGTGGTTTAGCAATTATCTTTATCATCTGAAGCATCTTGCTGGCCGAGATTTTTTTTCTTTTTCAAATTTCTTAATGGTAATTATTAGCAAGTTTTGAAAGAACTAAAAATAAACAATACTCCTAGGGACTGGAGAGATTGCTCAGTGAGTAAGTGCTTGGTGTGTAATCATGAGTGCTAGTGTTTATATCCACGGCAACTGTGGAGTATCCACAGCCAGGAGCCCCTCACGTCTGTAACCCAGATGCCAGAGGAGGCAGAGACAGGAGCATCACTGGAGCTTGCTGGCTTCCAGCCTGGCACAAACCCTGGGATCAGGGAGAGATCTGATACTCTTACATCTCTTGCCACACGCGAGTACACACAGGTGCACATACACACATACCATAAATAAGTAAATCTTTTTTCAAAAGCAACAATTCTGGCAGCAGCCATTCCAAAGGGCCAAAGTTACGCGATCCGTTAAGTATGTATGTCTCTAGCAAACGGAACCTAAGCTAACAGCATGTGATATGGTGGCCACATGACCCCTGCTTTCTAACTATCTTTGAGAGTCAGATGAAGAATGCAATGCATGGGGTTTTCCATTGCGCTGAGTCACTGGCAGGGAAGAACGATAATCCCCTCCAGAGTAACTGCCTTTTCTTCCCCGAGGCAGTCCGTCCTTTACAACTCAGAGGATGAACCAACCACGCCTTATGCTGCCTGTCCTCTTCGTGACACTCCTGACCATTGCCTGTTCAGCGCACTCGGACAATGAGGCATGAACATAGATCTGATTATGTAAAAAGTACTCGGGCTGCCATGTAGATACAAGGAGATTTTCTAATCAGATAATATTCATACTCACAGTGAAGCGTTATTGACTGTTTCCCTCAGTATTGAGCGTTTGCTAGGGATTTATACTGACAAGTAAACTATAAAATAATTTTGGTTCAACTAGCGAGAATAGTAACCCCTCCTTCTGTGACAAAAAAGATGAAAGTGGTTTTTGTTTGTATTTTGCTGGTAATATTACCTGTAGCTTTGGGAAAATTAGCTTTATTGGCAATCTTGACAATATATTCATTTAATTCTTATTTAGTAAAGTTTAAGTTTAATTCAAGAGTCACTAAAAAGAGCTATAATAAAACAGTGAAATATTAACCTCTATAATTTGTATTATTTGTGAAATGAAATTTCTGCTCTTGATAATACACAACTGCCCACACCCAATTTTTTTCATTTGTTACAGCATGAGAAAAATGATCTTCAAAATTAAGAGGAACAAGATTCTATTTTTAGAAAACAGAAAAAAATTGTTTATAAAAGAATTGCTTTTAAAACCTTTATTACATCTTTATTTATTTTTAGTGGGTGTACGTAAGGATGCACACATCCCAAGGCACACATGTGACAGTCACAGAACAATGTGGCAGAGCGCATCCAGAGATTGACCTCACGTCGTCAGGCGTGATGTGAATGCCTTTGCCAGCTGAACCATTGCACCAGTCCAGAGTGATTTTGAGTAAAAGACGTACTTCTGCATATGGCTATAACTATTCTGGAGATTAATTTAGATATATCTGTCAAGAGCGTTCAAATTATTCATGGCTTCTAAATGTAATCAGTTACTCTTATGTTTCAAATTTTACTGGAAATTGATTGCCACTAAGAATGATGTGGAAATCCCCTCTGTATGCTGTGAATATGTTTTATTACTACTGATTAATAAAGAAGCTGTTTCGGTGTATGGCTTAGCAGAGTAAAGCCTGGTAGGAAATCAGAACAGAGATAAAGAGAATGAGTAGGCAGAGTCAAAGAGACGCCCTGTAGCTGCTGCAGGCAGCAGACGCCCAGGAACCTTCCCGTAAACCACAAGCCTTGTGGCAAAATACAAAATAATAGAAATGGGTTATTTTTTTATATAGGTTAGCCAATAAGAAGCCTAAGCTATTAGCCAAGCAGTGTTGTAATTAATATAGTTTCTGTGTGATTGTTTGGGTCTGAGTGGTCAGGAAAAGAATGAGCAGTCTCTGCCTACATAAGAGAAATTCCTTTCTCAAATTATAGACCAATACACTATTACATTAATGTAGATTAAACACAATGTATATTCCCAAAGAAGGGAGTGGTTATAGCATACTCACATAGTGATATTTCTAAGTAATTGCACACCAATAAAAGAACTCTTAGGTACTGAATCTCACTAAAACTGCCATAGAGATGCTACCTGTCCAGATCTTGGAGCACAGAGAATTTAATGGCACTGGAAACTGTGACGTGATATTGAAAATAAGAACCACAAAATCCATGGAACCAGGTTTTTACTTTCAGGCAACAAGGGTTAAGTAGAGGCTTCTGTGCCTTCAGGGATCCATCCATCTACAGACAGTTTCCTAGTCAATTCATTTGAGGGCCTCAGAGTATTTCCTGCTCTCTGGGGGGGGGGTGTCTTTTAGGTTGAAACCACAGCAGAGGAATGTGGAGGTATGTTTGTAGAAGAAGCACATTTTAGTGGGGGTGTCAGTGGAATTTTTATTAGTTCTTTGAGAGTTTCTCACAACATGTTTTGATCATATTCACCCCCCAACTTTTTCCAGATCCACTTCCACTTCCTTACCCACCCAAACTTTGGGTCCTTAAAAAAAAATTCAAGACCAAATTGTGCTGCCCATAAAACTGTGTGATGGTGTTTGCCCTAATATGAGAATCCTGAACCCTTCTCAATCATTCCTCTTTAGGAAAATTAAGATATTTAAGATATTTAAAATATTCTAATCTCTAAGGAAATGCAACCATCTCCAATAAAAATGAATAAATAAAATCAGAGCAGGGCTGGGAAATAGCTCTGTCAGTAAAACACTTGGTCTTGCAAGTTAGTGTAAGAACATGAGTTTGAGCCCAGAACCTACATAAAATGTTGAACTTGGTAGTGTGTCCTCATGATCCAGGCTCTGGGGACATAGAGATAGGAGGATCCCTGAGGCTTGCTTGCTAGTGGGTCCAGCCTAATTAGTGGTGAACATCAGATCAAAAAAGACCCTGCTTTATATGTGCATGTGTGTGTGTGTGTATGTATGTATGTATGAATGTATATATTATTTTATTTTACATCCAACCACAGTTCTCCCTCCCACTCCTCCTCCCACCCCCTTATCTCCCCCCATCCACTCCTCCCAAAGGGTAAGACCTCCCATGGGGAGTCAATAAAGCCTGGCACATTAAGCTGGGGCAGGACCAAGCCCTGCCCCCCACATCAAAGCTGAGCATGGCATCCCACCATAGGGAATGGACTCAAAAAAGCCAGCTCATTTGCACCAGGGATTGATCCTGACCCCTCAGATAGACCAAGCTACACACTGTCTCCCACATGTAGAGGGCCTAGTTTGGTACCCTGGAGGCTCCAAGGGAAGCAGGCAGCATTCCTGAGGACGACAACTGCAGTTGCCCTAAATCCTCAGGCACAAATATGCACCCTTCCATCACAAACACACGTTTTTAAAATTAAAGTCTTTACCAGATTGTTAGGGTGGTTCTGAAACCCTCGTTAGCTATTGAGGCTTCAGCCCCCAAAGCATGAGACAGGTTTGGAGAGATGACTCAGGCTGAAGGCTCCTGCTGTCGGTCTCACAAACCTAAGTTAGATCTCCAGAGCCCACACAGTGGAAAGAGAGAATCTATTCACACACTAATGTGAAATGGAATATAGAAAATAGCTCTCCCCGAACCCAAAGACGCTCTTAGACATATTTTCTCTGCAGGTTTGCATGTGTTTGTTGTCCATGTGCTTATTGGTTAAGGAATGGATCAGGTTTTTCTAAATTGTTTTTGCTGCTACAGTGGAAATCTATAAAAATGGGAAATAGACTATTCTGGTCCCATTGTTCAGAAACACATTTATCTTAGAAATGGTTGCCATAGAGATGAGCACTAGTTGTGTGATTCTACAGCTGGCAAGTCAGAATCATCTGTGCTACTAATTTAATTCAGTAATGACCTCTGGGGGTAGAAGGGCCAGCAAAGTCTCACATCTTAAAATGTATAATGATGTAGTCTGAGTCAAATTCTAAGGCTAATGATGTATTTGTAGCCAGACAATGGTGGTGCAAGCCTTTAATCCAAGCATTCAGGGAAGCAGAGGCAGGTGGATCTCTGTGAGTTCAAGGCCAGCCTGGTCTACAGAGTGAGTTCCAGGATAGCCAGAGAACCACAGATATATGGAGAAACTCCATCCTGAAAAACAAAAAACAAAAATTACTTGTAAAATAAGAGCTCAGAGTGGTGGTGTGTATCCATAATGCCTGTGCTTGGGAGTTGGAGGCCAGGGAGTCATTCAGTGTCATCCTTTGTCACATAACCAGTTCAAGGCTAGCTTGCCCACAAACAGAAGAATACACAAACAATAAAATACACGGTATAAATTAAATGTTAATGTCATGTTCACTGACTAGATACAGTCATGTTATCTTTGATAAGCTTCTGTAGTTTAAAGATCTTCTTCAGTGAAAACATCACCCTAGTCATTTTGAAGCAAGGCACCTGTGTTGACCCATATGGGACCTTCATGAGATTAACACTCTTTTATGGAGGGAGGAGAGAGCAATACAAGACTCAGGAGGCTCAAGGGGTCCTCATTTGACCCCTCCCCACCCCAAGATCCCAATCATCACTGTTGAAGAGACAAGCAGTTGACTAGGGTGGACATCTTGGTGGAGTTTCTTAATTAAACACCTCTGCTCCTGTAGGTGACACTGGTTCACTCAACTGAACTTGGAGAGAACCCCTTCGATCCCTTGGTACTCTCTCTGTCCATAGGAAAAAGATATTTCTTTATGCTGCATGTATGTGCATACACATGTGTGCCTGTTGTCCATGGCGGTCAGATGAGGAAGTCCAAGCCCTAAGAACTGGATATATGGATGGTTGTGAGATAACCATGTGGGTACTGGGAACCAAACCAAGGTCCCCTGCAAGAGCCATGAGTGCCCTGAGTCATTTCTCCACCCCCTATTAATTATTCTTTAAAACAGTGCCTTGTGAGTCATCAGTTTTTAAAGGGCTTTTAACAAAATCAAGTTTTCATGCCCCTTATAATTAGATTAATGCTTTAATTTCCTAGCTGGCCCTCAGATACATATTCTTTAGCTCTTGTAATAATATTTGATTATGACATCCTCAATGATCATAAATACTATAAACCCAAATAACTCCACGTGGTTTTTGAGGTTTACATAATCTAGTGTGTATATGACATTTTTGGGTTTTTTTGTTTGTTTGTTTGGTTGGTTGGTTTTTCTTTTGTTGTTTGTTTTAGTTTTTTGAGACAGGGTTTCTCTGTAGCTTTGGAGCCTGTCCTGGAACTAGCTCTTGTAGACCAGGCTGACCTCAAACTCACAGAGGTCCACCTGCCTCTGCCTCCTGAGTGCTGGGATTAAAGGCTTGAGCCACCACCGCCTGGCATGACGTTTAGTCTTGACTGTCAACTAAGACACACATCTGTCTGTGGGTCTGCAAGGGCATTTCTTGAGAGGATTAAAATGAGGAGGGAGACCTGGTAGCACACAACATTTTCCAGAGGGGCCCAGAGGGAAAAGCACTGTTGACTTTTGCTGCTCACCTCCACCCCGGCTGGTGAATGTGTCTAACTTGTCGTGGTTGCAGTGGCTGTCTCTCACTACAATCCTAACCCCGCTTTCTCATCCTTCAGCGTGAACTGAAGACAGATGTCTCTCCAGAAATCTTGCTGTCCTTCTTTCAGTATCCGATTTCCACCAATTTCTCAGCCTCCCGGCATGCAAACAACTCTTTGGACGGCCTGTGTCCTGTAAGTCAGTCTAATAAATCCCCTCCATACTAATATATTCATCCTTTAAGATTATTTGTCTAGGGACACCTGATTAATACACTATGTAAAAATCAATTTAAGCCTGTACTTTTTATACCCAGGATGTGTCCCTGCAAACATGGTTTAAGTTTTACATCTATGATTTTGCCAAAAATGCAGATTTCCTTCTATGATTTCTTTTTTTCTTTTCTGGGTTTTTTTTTCCCAAAACAAAATTTATGTTATGTACATGTGTATGCATATGCCTGAGTGCATATGTGTGTACCACAACTGTGCAGGGGCCCATGAAGGCCACAAAGAAGCCATCGGATCTTCTGGAGCTGGAGTTACAGCGTGTGGTGAGCTGGTGGCCATATGGGTGCCGGGAACTGAACTCTGGAAGAACAAAATGCTCTTACCTGCTGAGCCGTCCCTTCAGCAGCTCTGGGTTGGTTTTTAGCCCTCTCCTATGGATCTTTTGGTTCTTGAAACACAGAGTCTCTTTTTGTGTTTTTGTTTTTGAGTTTTATCAATTAGAATGTACATTTAAAAAAATCTCACTAATTTTTCTTACATTAGAATACGTCTTATAGACAACAATGTCTTAAATGTGCTGTAGTGCACCTGGAAATATTTCTTTTCTGCTAATGATATTGTATCATATAATGGATGAGCCCTAAATTTCAGTGAAATACATTTTTCTGTACCTTCCTAGCCTTCGATGAAGCACTATACTCATTGCAGATACTCCAGAAGTATATTGATTGATTTCCTGGTCATGAGGTTTTTTTTTTGGAGCATAAGCCACTGTAATATAGTCCACATAATTAACATATATATCATATCATTATAACATATAAATTACCATATCATTAATTTCAAAAGTAAGTTATAAAAATTCCTTTTTTGAGGAAAGAAAAGATGAAAAAGAAATTGACAATTATGCTAAGCCTACTTTTTATACGTATAAAGTGTATCTCAGAAAATTAAAATTCTGAATTATGTCCTAAGCCAAATTTCTTTACATTTTGAAAAGGCCTGCTTTTTTAGGCAATGCAAAGTACTTAAATATTACCCTAAACACTCAAATGATTAATATTTGTAGGGAAGGCAGAAGGATCTATTTCTGTCCTATTGTTTCTTTTTATGTTGTTATATAACATAAATAAAGCCATGCAAAGAAGACAAAACCCCATTGTGGGACTAAACTGTCCCGTTAACAAATTCACTTATGAGGCATTGAATTCACAAAGGAAATTTGCACTCAAACTGGCTTTAATTTAACTAATTACTAAATGCCTGTGAGCAGGTGCCAAAAACCTCAGGAGGAGCTCTTCCCCTGTTCATTTCAGGCTGTGCCTCTGCTTCCCCAGTGACTGCAGATGGGATCGCTAACGCGGGCCAGAGACTGTAATGCAAAGTGAAGGATCCTGACTGCAACATTCAGAAGGAGACTTCACCCATGCAGTCATTCTGAATTAATAAAGATTACATATTTCCATGGCAGACTGTCATGCAAAATGTCAGGCCTCAGAGGGAACACGAGATCTGTGGCTCACTAGTTTTTGCATTTTAGTTACTTTGTTGAAGTTGAGGTTTTCTAGCTAGACTAGAGCCAATGCTGGGGAAATGCCCAGTGTACTACTTGGCATAGGTGCTCTAAATCTGTCAAGACAAAGGAAGCCAGACCTGGTGGCACAGGCCTGTACTCCAGACATCCAGAAGTCTGAGGCAAGGTTCAAGAACCGGTTCAAGGTTCTGCATGGGCTGCGTGTAATAAGTTTAGAGTCAGCCTGAGCACCTCTCAAAACAAAGCAAAAATGGGGCTGGTAGAATACTTGGATGGCATGTTCAGGAATGCAGGCTTAATACCTAGTACCACAGGAGGAAGGGGGAAAGAAGAGGGGTAGAGAATATGAGAAATTATCTGGAGAGCAGAGAAGCACGTCCCCGTGTGTACTTGCTTCTCTTCATTCCCAGCCCCCTTGGCCCTTTGTTGTGTGACTTCTCCCAAGAAGCTGTAAAGATAGTCATCCAGATAGAGAGGGTACAGAGGGCCCCAGAAAGGATTCCATTCAGGTGCAGCTCAATGAGTAGACTGGTTTATCAGAGTAACTCAGAGAGAGCTGTGTAGTCAGAACACAGTACTGTGCCCTACTGATAGCAACCGCGGAGCTGGAGATCACTCCGCCCCATTGACTCATCTATTGTTCACTGCTGATACTTCTTCAGGGAAAGGTTGCCCTGGGAACCCCAACAGCTTTGGGAACCTCAACCCTCCCTCCATGAGGGAAATTTTTCTTTTGTTTTTTGAGATGGGATCTTTATGTAGCTGACCTGAAACTCTGTAGACCAGACTGGCCTCTGCCTCCTGAGTGCTGGTATTAAAAGTGTGTGCCACCACACACCTAGCTCATGAGGGAATAGGCTTGATCTCATGAGACTCTGATGTGCGTAATGGCAGCCAGTCTGGCTCAAGATGGGCTTCCCCAACCTCTACCCCTTCCTCAGGTTGGAATATGGTATAATGCCAAAATAATAAAACAAATAAAGTAAAAGTTATAATAAATTGGATATTGTGGAGGTTTGAATACGAATGGCCCCCATTGGCTCATATGGAGAATGGAACTATATGAGGAAGTGTGGCCTTGTTAGAGGAAGAGTTATTTGGGGTAGGCTTTGAGGTTTAAAAAGCCCATGTGTGATAGTTTGAATGTAATTGGCCCCCATAAACTCATAGAGATTGGCATTATTGGGGTGTGTGGCCTTGTTGAAGTAGGTGTGGTCCCGTTGAAGTAGGTGAGGCTTGTTGAAGTGGGTGTGGCCTTGTTGAAGGAAGTGTGTCACTTTAGGGGCAGGCTTTGGGTCTCTTTTGCTTAAGTTTCACTCAGTGTGACAGTTCACTTCCTGTTACCACCAACATGTAGAAATCTCAACTACCTCTCCAGCACCATGTCTGCCTGCATGCTGCCATGTTCTCCACTATGATGATAATGAACTAAACCTTTGAAACTATAAGTGAGTCACCCCAATTAAATGTTTTCTTATAAGAGTTGCTGTGGTCATGGTGTCTCTTCACAGCAATAGAAACACTAAGATATGCTAGGCCCAGCGCTCTCTCTCTCTCTCCCTACCTAAATATCAGAATGCCTCTCTCAGCTACTGTTCCAGTTCCTGCCTGCATTCTGCTATGCTCCCCACCATAATGATAATGGACAAACCCTCTGAAAATATAAGCAAGCCCTAACTAAATGCTTTCTTTCATAAGAGTTGCCTTGGTTCAGAGACCCACAACCAAATATTAGGTAGATCTTGGGGGAATCCTGTGGAAGAGCGGGAGGAAGGATTATAAGACCCAATGGTGTCAAGGGCACCCCGGGAAAACCCACAGAACCAACCAAACTGAGTTTGTAGGGGTTCGCTGAACCTGAACTGAACACCAGGGAGCCTGTGTGGGACTAACCTAGGCCCTCTGCATATGTTACAACTGTGTAACTTGGTCTTCGTGTGAGACTGCTAACAGGGACTCTGTTGGCAGCTTTTGGGACTCATCTCTCCTACCAGATTGCTTCATCCAGCTTTAATAGAAGAGGAGGTGCCTAGTTTCACTGCCACTTGATAATACCATGGCTGTGGGAGTGAGTGGGGGAAGAACTGGGAAGAGGGGAAGGAGGGGGAGCTTTGATTGGGATGTAAAAGCAAACAAAGAAACCAAGAGTTGCCTTGATCTTGGTGTGTCTTCACAGCAATAGAACAGTGGCTGAAATAGACGTGAAAGACCAATCTTTCCAAAATTTCAAACCTCCACATAAGGCTATAACTACAAAATTACCCCCCATAAACTTAATTAAAAATGATTGTGATAGGTAATGTTATCAACTTGATAAATTTAAGTTCTTCACGGATACAACCTCTAGGCATGTTTGTGAGGGATTTCTTAATTAGGTTAACTGTAGTGGGAAGTCCGACCCTAAGTGTGGGTTGTACTACACCAACATTCGTCCTTCATGTGAACAAAATGTGATACTCACCCAACTGGGGGAATCGTGAATTGAGCTTTACAGAAAAAAAAGAAAGCCACGTCTATGTTAGAACTAATGTAAAGGAGCAAGGAGAGGACAGGTCATACAACACGGTCCCCTGAGCCATTGCATGCACACACACCTACAGTCACACATCACACATAGTAAATGATTTTTTAATTGACCAAACAGATGCCTAGTATCCAGGGGACCAGTAGATGACATAAGATTCCAGGAACCAGAGTTACAGGTGGTTGTGTGATGCTATGTGGTTGCTGAGAATTGAACCTGGATCCTCTGCAAGAGTGGCCACTACTCTGAACAACTGAGCCATCTCTCCAGGCCTGTAGGCTACCATCCTTGTGACTATCAGTCACAACCCAGAGCAGATAACCAGCTCCAACACCCACTAGCTGAGACCCTTGTTAGAGAGCATCTAAAGCTAATGGTGAGAAGTTCTCCACTTGACTGCAACTGATCTCACCAGGGGTCTAGGAAATAACTTGATTCACGATTTTCTTCTGTTTAATGGCTTTAAAACTTTCACAAAACCACTCAGGACAGCTTCAAATGGTTTCTGGACCATGATCACTCACGTTTGGCTAAAAAGAAACACTCTTTTTCCTTTTGCGATGAGACCCATGGTTTGTATCAAAAATGGTATAAAAAGATATCTGTCTCTTGTATCAATTCCCCTGTCAAAAAAGCCATGGCACCAAGACGACTCCATGAGAACGCACGTGCTGCATGAGCCTGGTGATGAATTTCAGCCACAGAACTAATGTAAAGGAGCAAGGAGAGGACAGGTCATACAACGTGGCCCCCTGAGCCGTTGCTCAGGAATAGCATAGCAGCGCAGCAGATCAGGTAGGGCATCTACTCCATCTAGCCCTTCCTAAACCACGATGTTTCCTCGAAGCTGCCTGGGCTCCTAGTTGGCAATAGTTTGTCACTGAAATGGCCTCAGGCTGGGTGAGCAGTCTCTCAACCTTTTTGGCTCCAGTTTCATCCAACCATACCTGAGTGACTTTACAATGTGCATGCACAGACAAAATTTCTCCAGGTGTGATATGCAGTGTGTTTCCTAGCAGTAGATCCATCCCCAGAATGCGTTCTTGCAGGAGAGAAACATACTGTTTGGGTGGACAGTCTACCCACAGATCACACTTAATCTTCTCACTTGCTCTGTTCTATCTCCTTATCAACCCACAGCAGCCCACTGTCCCTGGCCCTTTCAAAGGTCACGATGCATTGAGGTCTCCATAACCAAGCAAATCCCAGCTGCTCTTCACATTAGCAGGGAATCAAAACATCTATAGCTCTGCATGGTTCCCTCACCATCCTGTGCCGTCCTCACCTGTAAGAGCCTTGGTTACCCCGTCAGGAAGTGCCTTGGGTGGCTCCCACCGAGGGATCCTCTCCCTCTTTAACACAGTGCAGTGGGGAGCATGGTCCCCTCCTCACTTTTTGCCCCACCACCTAACTCTTATGCAGGTGTTAAAGCTGTTCATCTTACAAGCCCAGTGTCTGGCTTTTTGTTAATTTTTCCCCTCAGAAATCTGGCTGGACACAAATCTTGCCACCGTTGCTTTGCGTAACTCAGATAACTCCTTTGTCTGTCCCTCATACCCCCACAGCTGAGAGAGATGGCAAGCCAGTGACTATCCCATCCTCATTGTTACCCACTTTTCCTTCCAAATCAGAACCTGCAAATCAGAGGATACCTCCTATTTGCTTAGTTCCCACTTTAATTTCTCCCTTCCATGGGCCAGTTCCCTCTGAAAAGATGGTTCAGTCTCAGATGAATGCTGTCCTTCCCATAGTAGGGGCTGTACATGTGTGGCCACAGCAAGAAAGCACCCCTTCCCACTGCCTACACTGGCTACACCAGAATTTCCACTATGATGTTCTACCTCTCATCTTTGATTCTGCCGGGCCCTGTTTGGGGTGTCCTGGGGACACCTAAAGAAATGAGTATCTGGGCTAGAAAGAGGACTCAGTGGTTAAGAGCGCTGACTGCTCTTCCAGAGGATCTGGGTTCAATTCCCAGCACCCACATGGCAGCTAGCAACTTTCTGTAATTCTAAGATCTGATACTCTCACACAGACGTACATATAGCCAAAACAACAGTACATATAAAATAAAATAAGTTTATTTATATATAAAGGAAATAAATATCTGATCACTTCAGATAGAGATGGCACTGAGTCTATTCAAGACCCTTTTGGTGAATCAATGACCCAGAAGCCTGGGTGACTCAAAGGCTGCCGCACCACTGAGGGACTCCCAGTCTTCTGGGCGACTCCTGAGGAGCTGCACAGCTGGAGAGTCTCACCCATAGTCAATGCTCACATCATATAATTTCAGGAAGGGAGGAGCCTTGTGGGCCTCCACCCCCCACACACAAGGGAGTGTTACTAGTCTGATCTCATCCTAATCCTTAAGTGGCCCTGCTCTCATTAAAGTTAGCATGACTGTGTGCAGCCCAGAGGTTAAATGTTGCTCCTGAAGGGAAGGGCCCCTCTCCCAGAATGGCCCCTTACTGATCACGGTGAAACACAGGCGATGCCACCCCATGGGTGAAATGCCTCCTTTTCTCTCTGGCCTGGTTCTCATGGCATTTTGCTTCTTTCTCTCCTGCAAGCACTACAGGACCCAGTATGGTGCTGGCCACATCTCTGCACCCAGGCTAGCTTTGCGAATAATTTTACCTAAAATACTTTCGCTCCAAAAGACTCTGCATTGTATACTGAATCGAGGGATCTGGGATCACAAGTGATGTGACATTTGGAAAACTGGTTTATTTCTCTGGACCTTAGTTCCTCTCCCAAGAAACAACACATGAAACTAGATAACGTAGAAAGATCAGTGCACTGATGTCTGCCCTAGTTAGCCTAATCTGTCAACTTGACAACACCTAGATCTTCAGGAAAGGCAGTCTCGATTGAGATATCTCCCAGGGAAGACTGGCCTGGGGACATGTCTGTGGAGGGCACAGTATTATCATAATGGCTGAAGCTATCTATATGTAAGAAATAATTCTATATAACATCTACAAAATGTGTGAAGTTCACAGATTCTTATGTTGCAGAGCTGTATTAAATCAACCTTGTTACTAAAACTTAACAAATCCCAACCTTGTGACCAAGGGCTACTCTGTTACTATCCAGATTAAATGAGCTTTTTCTATAAGTACATTGTAACTACGTCCCTGAGTTATCTGGCAGCTTACATGGGATGCTGCTAGCACAGTGCTGGAAATAACACCTGTTTTATTGGGGGTGGCTCTAAATCTAATGATCTAATACAAATCTAATAGTCTCATTGTCACCTTGATGGCATTTATTGGCATATGACAACACAAGCCACATTGTTTCAAAAAAGGTTTTTGTTTTTTTTTTAAATAGGGTCTCAGGAGTCTCTCTTACCACTACTTCCTGGGCCTCTTCTCACATCTCACCTTTGCTGAGGGCTACCCATTTTTCTGATGCCTGAATGGGACCATATATGAGACTTCTCTGCCAATTTTCTGCATCACATCCCTTTATCCAGTTCAATAACTTGAAGCTCCAAAAGGTACATTTTCAGAAGATACCTTCTTGGGAGGTTCAGACCCTGTGAATCGTTGTCCACTGGACGCCAATACTCCAACAACAGTTACTTTAAGCATAATGTCGTAGTTAGGATTTCTACTGCTGTCGCAGAACTTCTTGATGAAAAAGCAGGTTGCGGCAGAAAGAGTTTATTTGGCTTACAGGCAGGAACTCAAACAGGGCAGGAACCTGGCAGCAGGAGCTGATGCAGGAGCCATGGAGGAGTGCTGCGTACTGACTTCCTCCCTTTGCCTGCCTTTTAAAAAAATGCTTTTCTTTATTCTTTACATCCCAACTGCAGCTTCTCTTATCGTGTTTCCAGTCCCTCCTCCCCCAGACCCACTGGTCCTCGGTCTCCATTCAAAACAGAGCACTTAGCCTGCTTTCTTAGAGAATCCAGGCCCACCAGCCCAGGAACGATGCCACCCACATGGGCTGGGCTCCCCTCCATCAATCACTAATTAAGAGAAGGCCTTACAGCTGGATCTTTTAGAGGCATTTTCTCAGTTGAGGTTCCCTCCTTTCAGATAGCTCTAATTTGTGTGTTGACATAAGACAAGCTAGAACACACTGAATATCACAAATTGTTTATCATTCCTGCATTAATATTTTATTAATAAATGGCGAATTTATTATTCAGCTAAAGATTTGGAATTATCCAAATATCCTTTGCATTGATCCTATTAGCAATTCCTTGTGGTTTGATTCTCATATACAAACTGTCCCTAGTTGTAGTGTTTTGATGTATGATGTTTTTCCCTTATGATGATGCAAAGGTGATAATTGTCTGTGGAAAATGTATGTTGAAACTTTATCTTTGCCTAGAATAGCAATGCGAGTTACTATGCTGTCTTGCAATGCTGGACAGAGGCAGTGAAGGCTGCCAGCTGGCAGTCAGCCACACCATCCGGAGGAGAAAAAACAGACTAACAATGTTCTATTAAGGGTGTGTGACTATGCTCCAATATTCAACAGGTTCAGTATATGAAATTTATTTCCAGCCTAACAGTATGTCAGCATGAGATGGATTTGGAGGATAGCTTTATCTTTAAGTTGAGGAACACGCGTATGTAGAATATGCCTTGTTGCTTCCCTTTCTGCGGCTATTCTAGCCCAAGCAAGCGCCATCTTACTTTCTGACTACAGCAGCGGCTCCCTCACAAACTTACTTGCTCCTGCTTTTTTTTCCTTCTGCAGAATAAGCGACATATTGCTTTTCACCTCAGATTCATTTGAAGCAGATTGAGGTATAGTTTAGCATTCAAATTTTTTAAAGTGCTTTTGGGGGTGGTTGGGGATGGCTCAGTAGTTAAGAGCACTGATTGATCTACAGGAGAACCCAGGTTCAATTCTCAGCATCCACAGTGCAGTTGACTTGTAACTCAAGTGCCCAGGGATCTGATACTCTACTTTGATCTCTGCAGGCACTTTATGCATCCTGTACACAGATACACATGCAGGCAAAACACCCATGCGCATAAAATAAATAATAAATCTTTTTTCAAAGTGTTCTTGGATCAGTACATGTGGAAGGGGAAAGGAAGTCTTTATAGGCTTTGTGACAGCCTAGGCCAACCACATCCTGTCCTTTAGAGTTACCGTGACCTTTTAGATTTGTACCAAATTAGGCAAAGATGACCCAGCCTTTAGGTTCCCACGTCAATCACTGATGGATGCCATCCACTCCGTGAGGGGTGTACTCTTAGATAATAGCCTTCTAAAGTTGAGGTAGACCTTGAAGAAATTGTCACCTTTAGGACTCACTATACCAATGGTCTCGCTGGTGACTTCTGATCTCACTAAGAATACAACACAAAGTTTCTGCTATCTTTCTGTCCCTATCTCTTCCAACATTTATTTTTGCTAACTCACTAAAGCCTTATTAGTCACCTGGCCCCACACCTACCCCTCCCACTTCTCAGCATTCTGTTGTCTAGACACTTGCTCAGTGCATGCACAGACATTTCGTATGACTCTCTTACCCAGATACCTCTAAGGCTGGCTTCTGCACGTTACTCAAGTCTGTTTCAAAATTGGTTTTATTGGCCTTCTCTCACCAACCTATAGCTTACAGCACACTGTTCTTTCACCATGGTGTTTAGCATTTAAATAATGTTCCTCCATGGTCCTCTCTCTCTCTCTCTCTCTCTCTCTCTCTCTCTCTCTCTCTCTCTCACACACACACACACACACACACACACACACACACACACACACACGCGCGCCTGCCTGCTTGCTCCCTCCACTTGAATACATGCTCCACAAAACAGAATTTTTTATTCCCCCAATACTCATAACAACTATAACAGCACCTTATGGCAATGATTATAATAATTTTTTTTTTTTTACATCCTAGGACAGTGGATCTTTTGCTGGACCTCACAACCAGAGTTACTAATCCACCCCGAGGTCACTTGAGACTCAAGACTGCCATCCTACCATGTACTCAGCCTGCTAGTTTAAACTATTTTAATAAAGCAATATAACAAATTGACAAGCTAATGCTTGTCTGTAATTTAAAATTATGTACTCTTCTATGGTCCATAAAAATGCACGTGTATCCAATGGAGTACTAAACAGCAGAAAAAAATAACGACATCTTGAATTTTGTGGCAAATGACTGGAGTTAGAAAACATTATTCTGAGTGAGGTAACCCAGACACAGAACGACAATTATCACATGTACTCACTCATAGGCGGTTTTTAAACATAGAGCAAAGAAAGCCAGCCTACAAACCACAATCCCAGAGAACTTAGACAACAATACAGACACTAAGAGAGACTTACATAGATCTAATCTACATGGGAAGTAGAAAGTAGAAAAAGACAAGATCTCCTGAGTAAATTGGGAGCATGGGGACCTTGGGGGAGGGTTGAAGGGGGGAGGGACGAGGCAGGGAGAGGATCAGAGAAAAATGTAGAGCTCAATAAAATCAATAAAAGAAAAAACCCACTTGAAACAAGATTGCCAGACACATCACTGCAAAAAAAAAAATGCATGTGTATCATCTACTGAAAGCGGCAGAGGTTAAAATCAATATTCTAAAATGAATATCCATCATAAATGTTGAACAAGCACTTGGATACTGACTGATAAACAATGATATTTGTAGTACTGCTTGTTGTCTGGGTCACTTGGGGCTGATATTGAACTTGTAAACTCTGTTAAAGATTTCTATAAAGTATATCATTCCTCCCTCCATGTGATGTTTTCTGTAGTATTCAGAAAAGATAGACACACAGATTAACACAGAGACACACAGTCAGATAATAGATAGGCACACAAGGACAGACACGCAGACAACAGATAGACTCACGGGACTGCCACAGATACAGAAACAGACACAGATAACAGATACAGGGACAGGGGCAGAGTCACAAGACAGCCTGCAGGCAGGCACAGATTCAGACAGGATGGAAGACACAGGCAACATGAAGTAGAGAATTCAAGTCTGGGCTCACTCTTGGTTAAACAACCTCAAAGGAAAATTCTTTTCTTTCTTCTCTTAATGTGACATGGATGTATTATTGGTGACTCAGAGTTAATCACTAATGTGTTTAAACTATGCTGCACCTGGTGCATATTGGTGTTCAGTTGATACTTGTTATTATGGCTCTGTTACTTTGAGGGGCAAAGCAGGATTCTGTAGTATAGAAAAAAAAGCTGGGTGGTGGTGGCTTAGGCCTTTAATCCCAGCACTCAGGAGGCAGAGGCAAGCAGAAGTTTGAGTTCAAGGCTAGCCTGGTCTACAGAGTGTGTTCCAGCACAGCCAGGGCTGCTACACAGAGAAACCCTGTCTTGAAAAAAGCCAAAAGTAAACCAAACACAAACAAACAAACAAAAAACCGAGTCTCTGGACTGAAACGCACCCAGGCTTTACTTGTGGTTCAAAACGTAGCTGTGACATACTCTCCCTGCATCCAAGTTTCCCCAGCTGTAAACTGTGGATTTGTTTAAGTAAATATTTATTATATATACCAAGCTTGTGGTGAGGTAAAATGACATAATGTCTAAACCATTGTTAAGTGCCTAGTGCATAACATAAAGTATGGAGAAGTTGTTAGCAGAGTGCAGGGTGTGGTGAGTGCTCACTGTCACATAAGTACATGGACTGATTTATGGTGAGAGCTGTTTTGGAGGAGCCTGTGATCGAGTAAAGGAGACAAACAATTTACACTTCACTCTGGAGTTCCCGCCAGGTACGGTGAGCGCAAAACTCCACTTGAAGGAGAAATTTTTGGTTCTTCTCTCCAGCTGCCATAACAAAACACTATAAAGTGTGTGGCATAAGGAAGAGAAATTTACTTCTTGTGTTTTGGAGGTCAAGATATACGAAATCGAGATGCTAGCCTCTGCAAAGCTCCTGCTGTGCTCTACTTCCTGGTTTACTGACACCCACTTCTCCCAACTTCCTTTATCCTCCTTTATCTGGCCCAGGGTAAGGGAAGGAAGTTCTTGTGCCTTTTCATGAAGCCATTAATCCTGCCATATGTTTTAATTCAATACTAATTATCCTCCCAAAGGTCTTATCTCCAACTATCAGGACACTTGAGCCTGTAATTCCAGTAATTCCTGTAATTGTGAAGAAACACAAAAAGTCAATCCATAAACTTACTTTAATGACATAAAGTTTTAAAAGCAACAAAAACATTTGTATGTAATGTTGGAGAATACTTTTTTCCTAAGTCTTTATACATTGTACTCAAATTATCATAAAATTGCATTTTAGTAAGGGTCAATAAAGAAGATTTCAGTTGAAAAATGTCTTGCAGTTCGTTTGCAAATAAAATCATCTTTTGCAGGGAGACTCGTCATCCTATTGATCGGCTGGGAAATTTTTGTGTTTGTATACTTAATTTTTCACAACTACGTCTTAGAATGGCTGCCATGCTTTCTGTATAAGGCGTGGAAAGTCAGAAGACACACCTTTTCAGCCTTGCTAATCTATACAAACCTATTTAAAACGACCTTTTCTTTACATTGTACTTCAGCTGGCGCTTCACTAATACACTCAGTGATTCTGTCTAGTCAATGTTTGTCCAAGGAGTAACAGCAGTGAGAAAAAGAGAGGACAAAGGAGGAGCAGACCCCGGAGGCGACCGTGGCTCGGCAGCTATCTCCACCCGCACCATCGTCAGGAGTCGAACCGACCCGGAACTCACTGCCCCTGGAGAGCCAGGAGACAGCTCTCCCCAAGTGAGTCTCAGAAAGACCATCCAGCGTGCAGAATTCAGCAGGGATGAAACATCAAAGACCACCCGGCAGAGGGGCGGTGACGGACCCGGAAGACACAGAGCTTCCGGCTGCAGGTGGGAAGCAGCATCCAATCAGCCCCTGTGTCTCAGCGGCCAATCAGCTCTCGCCTTACAGCGGCGCTCGGGACAGCTGGGCTGGGCTGCTCGGTCTGTAAGCCGAGCGGGTCCAGCTCCAGGTAGTGACGCCCAGCGAGGGCAGTGTGTCTTTGTGTCTGCCGCTTTTCTTCCTCCGCTCATGTAATGCACTCCCTGAACCAAGAAATCCAAGCATTCTCCCGGAATAACCTCAGGAAGCAGTGCACCAGGGTGACCACGCTAACTGGAAAGAAACTTATAGAGACCTGGAAAGATGCCACAGTTCAAGTGGTGGAAGCGGAGCCCAGCGGTGGGGGTGGTTGTGGCTATGTGCAGGACCTTAGCTTGGACCTGCAAGTTGGCGTTATTAAACCCTGGTTGCTTCTGGGTGAGTAGACTGACTTGCCACCGCGTTGTGGAGTCCTTTGAACTGGATTCCTTTGCCATCAGCTTCCTCTATTCGTAATAATTCCCCATGCAAATAACATTATCAGCTATCCTGATGGAAAGTTGGAATGTTTACGTTTTTAGGATAGGATCAAAATAGGGATGTTTCTTTCACCACAACATTTATCACTTTGACACCTGATTCTAGAATTTTAGAAGAAATGTTCTTATTTTCTTAAATTTCTCTGGAGGTTAATGGGATGCTGTGTTTTCTTGTATTATGAAGAGACCATATCCTTTTAAAATGCAAATAAGCAAGTGATTCCTTGGCTGTCGGAAGGATGCTGAAAGCTTACTTCCTCTAGCATCTGCTCATGGTGTCTGTCTTTGCTGTGTTGAGAGCAAAGGCTTCTATTTTACATCTATGAGTCTGATGGCCTCGTGTCTTGTTATATGGAAATACTGAATTTGTATACAAGCATCACCCACAGATAGCAAAAAAGAAATCATGTAAGAGAACTCACTTGGTTTTTTTTGTTGTTGTTGTTCTTTTTGTTTCTGTTTTTGTTTTTTCGAGACAGGGTTTCTCTGCCTTGGAGCCTGTCCTGGAACTAGCTCTTGTAGACCAGGCTGGCCTCGAACTCACAGAGATCTGCCTGCCTCTGCCTCTCGAGTGCCGGGATTAAAGGCGTGTGCCACCACCGCCCAGAGAGTACTCGCTTGTTATTTTGTTGATCTAGTATGGTGCTCTTTAGAAACCAGCCTATCCCACAGATCTGCATTACTTCATATTTATGAGAAAATAACACATGGACACAGACTCAGGAGTTAGACATACCCACAATATGAAGTATACACCGCATACAATGCTTTTAAAGATCTCCAAGTTACAGTTGGGGACTGGGCTTTAAGACTGAGTAAGTAATTTGCACAGATAACAGATTCAGTAAAAAGCAGAGTTGGGCATCAGGTCCAAGTCTGATGGACTCTTACTCTCTGTCATTATACTGTGTTATTTGCAGTTAGACTTACTTTAGGTGGTGCAATGCATTTATTCTCTCTAGACCTCCAAAAGCCATCTTCCTAAAATATTTTTTAGTTTATTTATTGTATGTGCACGTATTGTATGCATGTTACATGTCCATCATGTGCGTGCATGGTAACCTCAGAGATCAGAAGAGGTCATCGGACTCCCTCGAACTGGGGTTAAGGATGGTCGTGAACCACCATGTGGGTGCTGGGAACTTAACCTCTGTCCTCGGCGAGAGCACCATGTGCTCTCAACCACTGAGCCATTTCTCTAACCTCCAAACCGTCTGCTTTACCTGAAGTCACACCCGAAAAGTTGTTCTGGCATTGTGAATGTTTCCTTGACAGCACTCAAGCAGTGTAAGTTACTGTTGTACCACAAGTATTAAGACTTATCATACACGATTAATAAAAACTTAGACACAAATATTGGGGCCCAATCTGAAGATCAGAAAAGGAAAGCAGTTAAGCACCTAGAGAGCTCTTACCTCTAAGAAATCCTCAGACTGAAAGAGAGCGAATTCCTGTCTCATCCTGCCTGATATTCCTCTCTAGCGCTGGGATTAAAAGTATGTGACTCCCTAGCGCTGGGATTAAAAGCATGTGACTCCCTAGCACTGGGATTAAAAGCATGTGACTCCCTAGCGCTGGGATTAAAAGCATGTGACTCCCTAGCGCTGGGATTAAAGGCGTGAGCCACCATGGCCTGGCCTCTCGTGGCTTGGTTTTACCTTCTGGTCTTCAGACAAGCTTTATTTATTAAAATACAAATGAAATATCACTACACACTCTCTTTAAATTGATTGAATAAATAAGGCCGTCTAGTTTTTGCAGCTCAGAGAAAAAATTATGTGATCTCACCAAATGAACAGCAAAAACTTAAGTGAATATTTTGACTGAGCAGGTCAGCTCAGATCTTGTTCACTGTATCCAGAATGATATATGTATGTGAGTACTTTTCAGTTATTTGACCTCCTGAAGCTTCTTCTGACCTCCCCAGGCACACACTCTATCTTCGTCCGTCCTTTGTCTCTGTCTCTTTCTCTCTCCTTCTCTCTTACATTCACAATAAATGGAAAAAAATAAAAAGCAAATGAATAAATAAGTAAATACATTAAAAAACAGAATCTTTTTTTTGTTTGTTTTTGTTTTTGTTTTTTGAGACAGGGTTTCTCTGTAGCTTTGGAGCCTGTCCTGGAACTAGCTCTTGTAGACCAGGCTGGCCTCGAACTCACAAAGATCCACCTGCTTCTGCCTCCCCAGTGCTGGGATTAAAGGTGTGCGTCACCACCTCCCGGCAAAAAACAGAATCTTAATTAGCTGGAGTGATAACTGTTTCAGAAACTGAGGCAGGATAATAACTAGTTCAAGGCCTGCCTGGGTTGCAGAGTGCAGACAGCATCAGCAGCTGAGTGAGACTCAGCAATAGAGTACATTCCTCAATATCGCAAGCACACAGACTGTTTATGTCAATTTTGTTACAATTTGGAAGTCACAGAACGAACGCCAACCATCTCCGAAATAGAATCAACCTGACCTGTCTGTTTCAGCCTGTCTGTTTCAGGTTTGGAGGAGAGAGAGAGAGAGAGAGAGAGAGAGAGAGAGAGAGAGAGAGAGAGAGAGAGAGACTACCAAGGTAGTCAGTGTAGGGTGAAAAGGGAAAAAAATTTCATTTAAGCCATGTTGCAGGTTTACTATTTTAAAATACAAACATATCAGAGTAATTAGTTAAAAGATGGTATGCTCACTAAATATTAAATTAAAACTAATTTATCTGAACCCGTTTGCCATCCCTGACATGGTTAAGACTTCCTAGAGTTGACAGCTGAGAATTACCTTTTAGTTATGAAACAGTATTTCAAACTGGCAGAAAATTACAGAAAGATGAGAGAACAGACCGTTTCTGGACCCACCATCTACATCTTTTGGAAGTCTAACTACGGGTAGAAAGAAGCAGAAAGCGTGTTTAGTAAGGAGCCTCCCAGCTGGGACCCACTGTGCACTTGTGGATCCTCAGTGACCTGAAATCATGCGAGGGAAGCCGATTCCTCAGACAGGGAAGGGCAACAGGGAAAGCTTTGTGTAAGGAAACTGAGTCACAGGAAAGTAACATTCTTGAAAGCCTTCGTTGTAAATGTCCTGTTTGATCATTTGCGAAACCTGCCCTGTGCTAACTGACCATTCTCACATTGGAATTTGCTTATAAACATCTCCGAGAGTGGGAGAGTAGGGAGCCGTCTTCACCAGAGAGAGACTGGGAGAGGCACAGCCCTAGTGCTGTGGGTGTGGGTGTGGGTGGGCGCCCGTGGACCTCAGAGTTACTGAGTGTTCCCTCACCAGCTGGCCTGAGCTGACTCTGTGGGTGTCTGACTTTCTTAATACCCTTTTTTCTTTCTATAAAAGAAAGAGGTGTTCATTGTAAATAATAGAATTCACGTAAGAAAAAAAAAATCACCTATAACCCCACATTTAATGTTTTGTTCCATGTACTTTCTGATTTTAAATATGTTTTTGTTTTTTTATGGTACATTTCACACCATGCCTGGATTGTATGTGGGTGTTAGGGATCTAACTCAGGTCCTGTTTTAGCAAGTGCTTCACCCACCGAGCCGTCTTCCAAGCTCCTGTAATGTGTATTTATTTCCTAACATACTGAGAATATGTATCCCATGCCTTACCTATTTTAATTTTTATTTCTAGTGGTACATATTTCTATACAGATTTCACTATGTAGTTGTACCATCTTTTATTTATCTTAGCATTGTTTTGCTTGCTGGTTTTGTTTTTATATGTTATGTGTGAACATCCTTAGGGGTAATCACCGCAACATCTATAATTTTAGTATAAATTATTCAAAATGGGAAAGTCCATAGATATGTACAAAAGATAAATTTTCATGGTGAATATTACCAAATTTCCCTTCCAAAAAATTGAACTGGTATTCTCCCACATTGATTTTTTTCCCCAAGCTGTTGTGTTTTTTAGAGAATCCTTACATAAAATTCATGTGAAAATTCAGAATGATGGTATTTGTATTCAGGATCGTATGCTTTATTTCCTCAGGGTCACAGGATGCCGCTCATGATCTGGAGCTACTGAGGAAGTACAAGGTAAATGCAGCGACGGATGCTTCAGGTCTGGCACTATATGCAGGGAGATGTCCGTTCTCCCATTCCATGGGGAAACCTGTATTGTTCCACCTTTCACATAATTCCTCTCATCTGTGTAATTTGTGCTTCCAGTTTAATAGCATTGACAAAATAATTGCACCAGCTGTAAATACACAGCTGTGTAATTCAACTTTCCAGTTTCATGTTCTTCTCAGGTCCCTTCGCACAACCTCATGGGCTTGACCCTGGAAGCACATCTTTCCTTCTTATGTGTGAGCAGTTCTGTATGGGGCAGACTTTCCCTCCCCTCTGCTCGTCAGAGACCCACCCATTCCTGAGTCCCAGTTCAAACACCAGTCTCCGCTAATACTGCTTCCTACCAGCTCCCTTCACACAACTGATTGGATTTGTTGCTTGTTTTCAGTATTTCCTCGAAGTAACTTTTAGCTGTTCGCTATCATGTCGAGCATAGTTTCAGTTCATGTTGAGTGGTTTGAGGAGCAGATGAGGTTCCTGTTCACTTGAAGCTTATGCTCTGAATGGGCCCAAAGAAAATAAAAAGCCCTATAGAATGGTATAGTGTACGGTTCAGTCGGGAAGTACAGAGTGATGATGCCCCTGGTTTGTTTGGTTTGGTTTGAGACTTGGGGACTCAGGAAAAGCTTCTTGGAGAAGGGAATCTTGACTTTTTCTCTGAGGGGGTTGAGGAAGGAACAGACATAAGAGGATTCAGATAGAAGAGATGGTGTGCATAGACAGCCCAAAGCCAGAGAAAAGAAAGGTTGATGCTTCAGGGCCAGAGGTGGAGTTCAGAAAACAATGTGAGAATAAAGGACACCAAGATAGGAGCAAGAGAGGCAAGTGTGCAACAGATTGGGAAAGGGCACGTGCACAGTGCCGCTGGCTGTTTACACACAATCCAAAGCATGGTGAAAGCCAATGGCAAGTTTGCCCAGTGAAATAACAGGATTAAAGGTGCACTTTAAAGAGATTTCTCATTAGAAGCAGTGTGGGAAATAGATTGGAGACTCGTTTGAGCGAGGGATTGGCAGACCAACTGTGGAGTTATTTCAGTCTTTTGAGGGAAACTGAGGCTGGCTTAGATTCGAATGCAGGGGGGTAAAGAGAAGTGGTGGATTTGAGGTATTCTGAGACGTCAAAATCCTCATGATTGGTTGGTTATAGGGAGAAGAAAGTTCCTAGTTGATGGACTGTTTAGGAAGGATTAGGAGCTGTGGCCCTGTTGGAGGAGGTGTCTCACTAGGGGTGGCCTTTGAGGTTTCCAAAGCCCATGCCAGGCACAGTCTCACCCCCATTGCTGCCTGCAACTTGTGGATCAGATTGTGGTGAGCTCTCAGCTACTACTCCAGTGCTCTGCCTGGCTGGCTGCTGCCATGCTTCCTGCCATGATGATCATGGACTAACCTTCAAACTAACAGCAAACAAGCTTCCAACTAAATGGTTTAAGGGCTACCATTAATGGTGTCTCTTCACAGCAATAGCACAGCAAGTAAGAGAAACTGGTAGGCAGATTTTAGAAGACTGAGGAGTAGAGGGGCAGTGAGGAAGCGGTGGTAAGAGAAGAGGTAACAGGTGGAGCTTAGAAACGCTGAGTATGTTTTAAGGCTAATGTTAGAATTTGGGGGATGGAAGATTCAGGAAAGTCATTTGAGAGAGGTTCGGAAGGAGTAGTGTGGTTCCAGGCATAGGTACTAGGAAGGACCTTCTAAAGGATGCAGGAATGTATCATTTATTGAAATAAGACAGAGACAAAGGCCAGGTGCTGATATAGGTAGGATGGTGAGAGGTGATGGGAAGATGTGCAGGTTGCTATGTGATACAGAAAAGATTATCTTCTCTCAAAGAATTAAACAAGGCAGCGAGAGGATTGGTAGGTTATTGATGCGATTCATGAGACTCTTAATCTCAGGGTTGTAGATTCGAGCCCTATGTTGGGTACCATTCTGTTGACAGGGGTTTCTGCCCAGTCCCACAGCCATTCAGTCCCAAATAAACACAAAGAGGTCTACATTAATTATAAACTGGTTGGCCTATTAGCTCAGGCTTCTTATTGCCTAATTCTTACATCTTACAGTAACCCATAATTCTTGTCTGTGTTAGCTATGTGGCTTGGTACCTTTATCAGCGAGGCATTCTCATCTTGCTTCCTCTGCTGCATCTGGGTGAAGACTACAGACTGCGTCTTTCCTCTTGCCAGAATTCTTCCGTTCTCATCACCCTGCCTGTTCCTACCTGGCTACTGGCCAATCTGTGTTTTATTAGAATACAAGTGACAAGGTACAGACCATTGTCCCACAGCAGTAGGGTACCCTGAGTGAGCTGATTTCAGAGAAGATTATCTTATCTCAAAGAATCAAACAAGGCAGTGAGAAGATTAGCAGGGTGCCCAGGAAATGTCAGAGCTGAGGCATTTCCCTGAGACCTAATGGCAACCAACAATGGCACAGATGGGGAACAGTGTTTAGGCCAAGAGAATAGCTCTATGTATGACTGCCCCACACACAGGGTTGGGGCAGGGTTGAGGCAAGTGGTACACTGAGTAGTGTCTTCCTCCCATTGGGGTCCACTTCATTACCCACATAGCTCTCACCACTTATATTATACCACCAAGACTTTGAGAAGATAAAGACTTCATTTTTATGTTTGTCATCCAAAGCTCTGAGGAAAATAAACATTGATTGAGTCGAGGATGAAAATGTGATGTGACAAATACTTGGAGTTATTTCCCCAAAATAACAAATAATGAATCCCTTAGTTAGCCTGGCAGCATGGTTTGTTAATTTACTGACCTGTGTTTAATCTGGCTTCTGTTTAATCCCAGATCTTATGCCAGGAGCCCTCACACAAACAGTTAATGAAGCTAGAGAAAGTTCTGGTCTCATTTCCACTAACAAATTAGTGCTATACAGGGTGATGTGGCAAATGGAAAACCTTTGCATTGGCAAGTGACTTTTTTTTTTTTACACCGCTCTTAAAGGCACAGCTGGCCACTTCCAGCTTCACTGTGTGTGGGATAAAACAAGGGCATCTCTATCGGATCCTGCTTCCTGTCCACATAGTGGCCCTCTTAATAATGCCTAGGGGCAGTGAAGCTGAATGGAGTTGCCTGGTAGAGAGTTTCTAGAAAAATATAAGGATGCTGGGAAGCACATGAGTAGCTTAAGTGGGGGCACTATTTCAGAGCCTTGCCTTGGAGTTTGATCAAGTGATGTAGCTGGTGGAAGTTCTCTTGGGGAGAACAATTAGGGAATTTATAACAGTGGTTGTGTTATTACTGGGATATTTATTGAGTGCTTAGATCAATAAGAAAAACTGCATAAAGAAACCTCAAAAGAATATGAGAGAAAAGCAGCGAACGTGGTTGCTGTAAGAGTAGAAAAGATGGCATGGAGACACGGTGAAAGCAAGCCTTTTCATCTTTCCTCTTTACAGTGTTTTGATTTCAGAGACAGAAACACATTTTGATTTGCAGTGGAAATAATAATGCCTAAGTAAGAGGCCCGAGACAAGCTGCATGCCTGGTAAATACCAAGTAAGAATAAAGGAATTCTTACTATCCCTGTTATAGAAGGTATCCCATCCCAAGGCCAGATCAAAAAACAGTTCTCTCACTGAGTGGGAGAGGTAGGCTTTCTTGAAAAAGAACATTTTGGGCTGGGTTCCTTTCATAAGTTCCATAAGCACCTGTGGTTCATTGCAATAGAAAATCAAACCAACCAAACAAAAAACCACTGAGGTTTTTTTCTTTGTGTTTTGAGACAGGGTTTCCCAGTAGCTATGGAGCCAGTCCTGGAACTCGCTCGGTGGACCAGACGGGCCTCGAACTCACAGAGACCCACCTGCCTCTGCCCATGTGCTATGATTAAAGTCGTGCACCACCACTGCCTAGCACACTTACATTTCTGTATGGATATTTTGTAGCACAAATAATAAAAACTGCAAATATTGGAGTTCACCCTGAGGATCAGAAAAGCAAAGCAGCCAACCACTAGAAAGACCTTTTATTGCTACAAAATGTTCAGGAAGGGCGAGATCCTGTCTCCACGAATCCTCAGACGCCACACTCCACTGAGTTCCTGTCTCTTCCCCTTTATATGTCTCTTTTCACCCAGCCATATTGCACCTGTCTTCACCTCCCTAGTGCTGGGATTAAATGCCCATGATCCCAAGTGCTGGGATCACCTTTGTGTGAGCTCTGTTTCTCTTTTAGACAGATTCAATCTTGTGTAGCCCAGGGTGGCCTTGAACTAATGGAGATCCATCTGCCTCTGTCTCCCAAGTACTGGGATTAAAGATGCGTGCCACCACCCCCTAGCCTGTAAGGCTGACTAGTGTGGCTGCTTTGCCCTCTGATCTTCAGACAAGTTTACTTATTAAAACAAATAATATACCACTATAATATTCACTGAGGGTTTTTTTCCTAGATATTTTAAGTACTTTCTGCTAAGGGCATTGTTCACTCAGTTCTTATGATTGTTAAGTTCAAGCTGGTCTGAATTTGTGGTTCACAGTGCCTCTAGTGCAGGGCAGACAGCAATCTCCAAGGAGTCGGAGTACAACAGAAGTTTCATGCATGTATTATTAAAGAGCATTGTTGCTGGGGGATGAGGCAGAGAACATGTACCAGTCAGTGAGTTGTTAGGTTTTCATTATTCATATTCTGGCAGTTACAATTACGGTCTGTTTTTAGGTCATCTAATTCACAGAACTTAAAACCATCTCTGTTCTTCCCTGTAAGGTGACCCATATTCTCAATGTTGCATATGGAGTGGAAAATGCCTTCCTTACTGAGTTTACATATAAGACCATTTCTATACTGGATGTGCCTGAAACCAATATCCTGTCCTATTTTCCAGAATGTTTTGAGTTTATTGAGCAAGCAAAACTGAAGGTGAGTTTTATTTTGATATAGTTCTTCAGAAGTAGAAATTCAAAAACAGAGGACCACCATCCAGTTTTTGTACGTTTTACTGAATTTGTGAAGAGCCATTGCAAAGATTTCCCTCCAGTAATACTCATCAAATCCTTCAGGTTTTTTGGTTCTCTAATTGTTTTTTGTTGTTGTTTGTTTGTTTTTTGTTTGTCTTTTGGTTTTTTGAGACAGGTTTTCTCTGTAGCTTTGGAGCCTGTCCTGGAACTAGCTCTTGTAGACCAGGCTGGCCTCGAACTCATAGAGATCCACCTGCCTCTGCCTCCCGAGAGCTGGGATTAAAGGCGTGTGCCACCACCGCCTGGCAATTGTTTTTTTTTTTTTATTAATGAGAAGTTTATTTTTCATATTAATTTAGCTTTGTTTCTTCTGAGTTCTTACCAAGAAACACTGGGATACAAACTCCCTCAGTTTTCGAATTTTCCTGTGTAAATGTATAGTTAAATATTCTCTGAGGCTGTATTAGCACCTACATACATCCTGACAGATTTGTCAGAAACCAGATGGACCAAAGGGTACAGTCTGCTCTAGTCTTGTCAGTGGATTCTTGGCAATGAATATTCATTCATTTTCATGACTAAGGCACAGAGATTGTGTAGCTGTGCATATAAAAATTTTTATTTATTTATTTATTAAGGCAGGGTCATGGAGCTTAGGTGAAGCCTCAAACTTGCTGTACAGCCAAGGATGATCTTGAAGTTTTGGTCTTCCTGCCTCTACCACCCTCACACTAGACTTAGAGATGTGTGTTACCATGTCTCTTTTTATGTTGGGCTGGGCATGGAACTTGGGGCCTTGTTCCTGCCAAGCAAGTACTCTACCAGCTGAGCGGTATCTCTGGACCCTATGCATTTTGAACCATAGAATTTTAAGGCAAAATGCATGTTGCCACACTGAGATGATATGAAATCCTAATCAGAAACTATCTGCTGGCTTTGTGACTTTAGAAGACCAACACAAGTTATTATTTCAACATTTAAGTTCAGTTTATGCCAATGTTCTGACAGGCAGGACTTCTAGGATGGCTATTACCTAAAATTGTACCCTGAAATGATTTTTTTTCTCTCAATAAGTAATTCTGTTTTATATTGTAATTGCAATTAAGTTTATATTTTTCCAACTAATTCCTTTAGTTTTTATATATGATGGAATGTGTATGCATTTTTGATAAAGGATAGTATCAGAGAATTCACACTCACAGACCTGTTTATAGTAGCAATATCAGATCCCCAGGCAGGATGGTGGATGTGGCTTATATAGTAAATTCTTCCCTCAAGAACTAATCAGGAGTCCCATGGGGACTCTGGGACTAGGGGCACATCCCTTGCAGGAGTACATCCCTGAGTCCCATCATCTCCTAACCTCATAACATGAACCCAAACTTTGAAACCACAGGCCTGTAGGGGACATGCTCAAACCATCTTCAAACCACAGCACCATATTGAACAGTCATGAGTGTTGTCTAAGTGACCTGTGCTACAGACGTTTGCTGGGAGGTAAGGAGGTTACACCTGAATCTTTCTTCAGGAATTGTCAAGTCTGACTATCCAAAACATTGGAAGTATTTTATTATATTTGATATTTAATATAATATTTAAAAATTTTTCTTTGAGGATTTTATACATGGATACAATATATTTTAATCATACACCAATCCCCCCACACACTTTCTCCCTCCAACTCCTCTGAGATCCTCCCACATCCCTCTCTCAAATTCATGTCCTCTTTTTTTTTTTAATAACTCACTGAGTTTAATTACTGCTGCTCATATACACATGGGCGTGGGGCACCCACTGGAGCATAGTCAACCTACCAGAGACCACACTTCTAAAGAAACCTGACTCTTCCTTACCCTAGCACCTGTTGACTGTCCGCAGCTCCTCAAATAGGGTTAAGACTTCATGAATCACTCTGTACTCCCTTTTGGAACTTTACAGGGGTTGGAGACCGGGCTTAGCCTTTGAGAGTACTTGTTCCTGCAGAGGACCCAGATTCATTTCCCAGCACTTGTATGGTAGCTCAGAACCGACTATAACTTCAGTTTTAGGGAACCTGTCTTAGTTAGGGTTTCTATTGTGACAAAACACTGTGACCAAACAAACACCAAACAAAACTAAACAAAAGCAAATCGGCAGATTAGGGAGGAAAAGGATGGTTTGGCTCACACTCCCACATCTGCTCAACATCGAAGGAAGTCAGGACAGGAACGCAGGGAAGGAACCTAGAGACAGGAGCTGATGCAGAGGACATGGAGGGGTGCTGCTTACTGTTTTGCTCGTCACGGCTGGCTCAGCCTGCTTTCTTATAAAATTCAGGACCACCAACCCAGGGAATGGCACCACCCACAATGGGCTAGCCCCCCCATATCAATCACTAATTAAGAAAATGCCTTATAGTTGGATCTTATTGAGGTATTTTTCTCAACTGAAGGTCCCTCCTATCAGATAACTCTGGCTGTGTCAAGTAGACATAAGACTAGCCAGCACAAACTCTAACATCTTCTTCTGACCTCCAAGGTGGACATTCATATACATAAAATAAAAAAATTTATAAAAAAAGAAGTTATATAAAATAACGAAAGAAAAATATTAAAATTTTAAAACAGGTAAAATTGAGATCTGGAGATTGTTTTGAACTAAGTAATATACATTAGTAATTTTCAAGTTGTTATAATATAATTTTTAAACATCATAAATCATAAAAAGTTAACTGTTGGGGCTGGAGAGATGGCTTAGTGGTTAAGAGCACTGCCTGCTCTTCCAAAGGTCCTGAGTTCAATTCCCAGCAACCACATAGTGGCTCACAACCATCTGTAATGAGATCTGGTGCCCTCTTCTGGCCTGCAGGCATACATGCAGACAGAATACTGAGAATACTATATACATAATAAATAAATAAAACTTTAAAAAAAAAAGTTAACTGTTAAGTGATGACTCACATCTTTAATTCCAGCACTTAAACAGAGGCAGATGGACACTCTATGAGTTCAAGATCAGCATGGTCTACAGAACAAGTTTCAGGACAGCCAAGGGTACACAGAGAATCCTGTCTCTAAAAACAAAACAAAACCAATTGTTAGTACAAAGTGGAAAAAAGAATTAGGTTGGGGCAGAAAGACTGAAGTACCGGGTGAGTCTAGAACCACCCTTGGCTACTTAGCGAGAACCTGTCTTAAAATGAAAAGAAAAGGCTGGCGATAGAGTGCTTGCCTAGTGTGTGCAGAGCTGTAGATTTAACTATCAGTTCTGCAAAATGCAGAAGAAAACCCACAAAGAACAAAATGAGAGAGGCTGGAGAGATGGCCCAGCACACAAGAGCACTTACTCCTGGAGGATCAGTTAGTTCCCAGTACCCTGGCAGCTCACATCTGCAACTCCAGCTCCAGGGGATGGGATGCTCTCCTCTGGCCTCCATGGGGACTCTACCTATATGTGTGTGCACAAATGTGCATGCACGCACACATAATTTTTAAAAATAAAGATAATTTTTAAAAAGTGGGACAAGTTCCTGATGTGTAGATGTATATGGTGGATGTTATTTTACTTTTCCTGTGTAGAAGCAAAGCTCAAAAGTGAATTATAGACAGTTGACGTAGACTTGATGTGAGGAATTTCAAAATATTAATTTTGATTGCTAATCATTCTTGAAAAGAGATACCCTTGCAGGTTTGATACAGTGGATCAAGACAGTAATTTCATCACAGATACACAGATGTGGGGAAGCTGCCTGGCAATCCTAAGCTAGTCAAATGGCCCGTGACAGCAGTAGTGTGATGTGTGCTTGGGAGCTGGGCTTTCTAGTAATATGGTCCCCTCCTGTCTGTTTCCTGTGCTGTACCAGATGACGAGTGGAGAAATGAGGTTGCTGAAATGTCTGATTCTGTGGTGTGTGCTCCGTTCACTATAGATCATTAACTTTTTAAAAGCCCGCAGCCGGCCAGCTGTACCACTGTTGGTCCGTCAGATCGATTACATTCATTATTAATGCAATATTACCCAAACCGGCATCCATCCTGCATTGTGTTCACTTCACTTGTAAAGTATCATTTACGAATTACATGAGAAGTTTTTCATTTATGGACCTCACATCTGGTATATAATTACCTTTTCCATTTCATGGTATTATAAGTTGTTCACGCCATCATTTACTAGCTGATTGGTTAAGAATATTTTTCATTTACTTCCTTCGGAATCACAGTCCCCACAACACCATTTACTTCCTTGCCAATGATTTTCTACGTAGATTTCCAAGCCAGGGACACCAGTTATTTCTATACATGTGCTGGTAAGTTGCGAGGTTTTTATGTGTACTTGGCTGGGTCATTTGAGGCCTGTAGAAGATGCCATTTGAGAATTCCCACCGCATTATCAGAGCCTTTCAGTCCTGGGGAAAAGCAGGTGTTAGATGTTGAATTTGTCCTCGTTTTTTGCAGTGAAATTTATTCTGTGAAATAAATAGACAAGATGAATTATTTACTTGACAGTTTTGAGTCTGCTAAGAATGTGTAATTAATTTAATGACCTTTCTCAGGTGAATAATATGAATTTTGTTTGCTGTCATTTCAGGATGGTGTGGTCCTCGTTCACTGTAATGCAGGGGTTTCCAGGGCTGCTGCCATTGTCATCGGCTTCCTGATGACTTTTGAAGAAATCGAATTCACCAGAGCTTTGTCGTTGGTGAAAAATGCAAGGCCATCCATATGTCCGAATCCTGGCTTTGTAGAACAGCTTCGCACCTACCAAGTGGGCAGAGAGAACAGTGGAGGTGACTAAGTGCCCACAGTGGAGACATGTAAAACTTCCCTTTTCTGTTGTCTTTTGTCAGTGGAAATGGGGGTTACTTGTATTGCCCTGAATTAGTATATTAATACATTTTATAAGTTTTACTGTCTCTTTGTTATTGCAATATTTGGTTAAGTATGTCTTTGAATTACCAAGACAAAATAGTATATTATCAAATCACTAAATCACTGATATGTGTAGGAGAAATTTTAAGCCTTAAAATCTTTGTTAGAGATAGAAAAGCAGTCAATGAAGCCTTTTTATTTATTTTTTTTCTCATACAAGATTTCACAAACAAAATCCTTTTGAAGTGGTAGATTTACTAAGTGAAGACTTACCATTTCAAAAGAAAGTAAAATTTTTGTAAAGACTCTTTTCTAAGGTAAAAAATAATAGCTTCAGCTTCCCCCAAAGAGTACCAGCATCAAAGGCTTATATAAACAGCTATCTAATGCTTATAAATTCATGTAATTTAAATCCTCTTATGAAAAGCAAATTTGTGGTGATATTTTGTTTGTGCTGTAACAAATAAAGCTTGCCTGAGGATCAGAGTGCGGAACTAGCTACACTAGCTAGCCGTAGAGGCCGGGCGGTGGTGGCGCACACCTTTAATCCCAGCACTCGGGAAACAGGCAGACAGACCTCTGTGAGTTCAAGGCCTCTCTAGGTTACTCAAGATTGAATCAGTCTAAAAGAGAAACAGAGCTCACCTCTTTGATCCCAGCACTTGGGATCCCACACTTTTAATCTACGCACTAAGGAGGTGGAGACAGGAGTGAAGGCAGAGAGGGATATAAGGCAGGAGGTGGAGACAGGAGTGAAGGCTGGGCAGAGAGGGATATAAGGCAGGAGGAGATGGTGCTGAGAGCATCCACTCTGGGCATTTGTGGAGACAGGATCCTGCCTACTAGGTCTGAGCATTTGGAGAGGTACGGACTCTAGTGGCTGCTGTGTTTCTCTGATCTTTCGGCTTTCACCCCCCCCATATCTGACTTCAGGTTTTTATTTAATAAGACCAATTAGGGTTGCATTATACAAATTTTCATTTTGCCTTTAAATTTGGTCCTATTACAAGCATTTTCTTTTATTCTTTAAGTGATTGCATAGATGCTCTATGTTATAATTTTATGATTTTTTTTAATTAAGCGTTATCACTTACACTTTGCTCTTTTTAACTTGGGTGCTAAGTATTCTGTTTATGGGTCTCCTACCATATTTTTTTGTCTCCTGGGATCCCTAAAATCTGCCTTATAGTGAACGATGATTTTTAAGATATAATCTTAAGATTGATCTATTTTATATTTCAGTATTCTACTGGAAAACATATTTTCTATGGAAAAAAGTTATGAATCTATAAAAAATTTTTAAATGTTTATAAGATACTTCACATTGTATACTTTTTTCCTGGAAGAACACTTTGGACAGTTTTTTTTTTTCCTTTAATGCTTCCATGCTAGCAAGTACATTGAATATTTCCTATATGGTTTTGAGCTTTGGGCAGGGGATTACAGATCAAGTGGGAGAGTCTATGCTTAATTTGCTAACAGGCCCCAACTCCCATCATCAGCAACACACACACAATGAAAATCTTTAAAATTTTTATGTAGGTGCATTCTGCAAATTTTAGCTTTGTCTAGTTATGAGGGAATTCTTTTAATGCCTTTTGAGTGACATTTGTGATAGGTTCTAAAAGATAAGTAGGAGTTGACTGAAGGTAAGTGGGTTGTGGCAGATTTTTCAGAACTGAGTCAGGAATATATATAAAAACCAAACATGAGGAAGAGCATAAAACATGGGCACAATGGAAGGACTTGCTGAGACGTGGCTGAGACGTGGGAGCACTGAGGTGGAGGACATGGGATGCTGTAACCGGAGGAGCGGGGCTGCTTTTCGTCCCTGCCGCCCAGATAGCTTACACCCGAAATAATCATACAGAAATTGTATTAATTAAATTACTACTTGGCCCATAGGCTCTAGCCTCTTATTGGCTAACTCTCATATCTTGATTCAACCCATTTCTAATAACCTGCATGTCACCACGAGGTCGTGGCTTACCGGGAAAGATTCAGCATGTCTGACCAGGCAGCTTCATGGCCTCTCTCTCTGACTCTGCTTTCTTCCTCCCAGAATTCAGTTCTGTGTACTCCACCTACCTAAGTTCTGCCCTATCAAAAGGCCAAGGCAGTTTCTTTATTCAACCAATGAAAGCAACACATAGACAGAAGAACCTCCTACTTTTCTGTTTAAACAAAAAGGAAGGCTTTCACTTTAACATAATAAATTACATATAACAAAACACTTACCAAACAAGAATTACAGTTACAATATTTATATCTACTTTATCTTTTATCATAGCTAAGGAAAACTATAATTATAACTATCCATTCTTCAACTCCATCAAAGACTCCAGAAGGATATAATATTACCTAAGTAAACAGGAAGTGCATTGTAAGCAACTTCCAAAACTCTAGAATTAACAGAGACATCTTGCTGCCTGGACATTTACCCAAAGTTCTTCTGAACCATTTGGGCATCCATCTTCAACCTACAGGCCCATAGTACCCAGCAAACTTTTCCATGAAGTAGGAAATTTCAAAGACAGTTCAGTCACTTTCTTCTGTATCCTGCAGAATGTCTGGCAGACTCTTTCATGAAGCAGGAACCCTGAAGGATCATCTCACCTTTAGGCAAGTTCAGCAGTCATCTCTCTGTGGGTACTGCATGTCCAGTGAATCAGTCCAGGCAAAAACAGTTTCTTGCCCAAATGGCTATCAAACTCCATAAGGAGCCTCTTCGATGCCCATCTTCCTCTTGAAGTAGCTGGTGCTGCCAGGAGCAGACGTGTCTCATTATCATGAAAAGCCCTAAGTTGTTAAAACCTTTTAAATGCCATATTCTGTAGTCTTTGAAAGATATGAATAATGCCTATCCATCTGAAATATATCTATGCATATCTACAAAATCTAACTAACATGACTACAAACTTGACTATTATAGATGATTATTCATTAACAACCTATATTTCCTAATTATATGTTATATTTTTTAAGTGAACTACACAATCACAATACCTTAATCAAGAGCAGAAATATACATATAACAAGATTGACCTTAAATTTACGTCAATAAAGCAAAATCCATACCAATGCAAATTATTCATATCTATATCATATCCCCCTTTAAATGTAAAAGAACATTTATAAACAATATTTGGGAATATGGGTGTAGTTTTTTTTCTCTCCAAACTGCTTTGTGCTGTATGGGGGTGCTGTTAATCAGGTCTTTCATCTCAGTCGGCAGTTGAGTAAAGTAATTTTTTTTTTTGATTTTTCAAGACAGGGTTTCTCTGTAGCTTTGGAGCCTGTCCTGGAACTAGCTCTTGTAGACCAGGATGGCCTTGAACTCACAGAGATCCGCCTGCCTCTGCCTCCCAAGTGCTGGGATTAAAGGCGTGCGCCACCGGCAAGTAGTAAAGTAATTTTTTGAGGGTGTTTACGGCAACCTTTCAGGAGGGTGTGGCCTATAATACCATATTGGTCTAGAAGCAATTCACAGGGTCTCATTCTCTGTGAAAACAAAAGAAGGACCTCTTTTCCAAAGCATCATATCCTTAGACCCAAATTCTGAAGTCAAGATACCTTATATCTTATTATAATACACATGCTGGATTAGTTTAGCAGCACATATAATGAAAAGTCTCTCTGTACTTAGCTCCTTCACAGTCAAAAAAATTCAAAGAAAACACAATAATACACATAATCCAGACTCTCTGTGAATTTTCCATTTTTATGTGGCTTATTTTCCTTTTTTTAAAATCTATGACTCTCTGAACTCTGTCTCTTTAAAGACTTTACCCCTTTTTTTAAGCATTAACTTTATTTTATGACTCTCTATACTCCTTTTCTTTTGTCTCCCAAGCCTCCGTACATTTATCCAACATTGTGACCCATTTAGAGGTCTTTTATGTCTGAATCTGTCCTGTTGTGAATCTGTAATTCTCTACTGTCTTGAAGAGCTTTTGAAATGCTAAGCAGCTTGTTTGCAGCTGCTCTGGATGTTGGCTCCACCTCTCTCCAATTTCAAAATGGTGGATGTACCATTTCTGGTAGCTCTGGGGCCGGCAGGTAGGAGCCACACTCAGCACTTTAACTCTGAGAATGAACGTGCAGCGCATAAACTCTTATTATCTGAGTTACAGCCAAATCTGCCACTCAGAGCACTGTGCAGCCTGGAAACATCTCTGTGTATGGCAGCAGGAATCCGCCATGCTCTCCTGCTTGTGTACGCCTAGTAGACCTGATCCTGCCGCCTGCTCAGGCAGGGAGCACTGAGCCATTGGCATGGTCTCAGAGTACTTTCTTCCCAATCCCCAGCAGGCACACAAACATCCGGTCCCATAAAAGCCATTGAAATGCTTCATAGCCGGAGTTTGCACTGACAGCACAGCCCAGGAAGCCCTGTTTTAAAACCGCTCAGCTTTTTTTTTTTTTTTTTTTTTTTTTTTTGGTACGGCTGCTGAATCAGGAAATTCTCTCTTAAAGGAGCTATGGCATGCCGCCAGCTGTGATAAACTCTATACTTGTGCCTAGAATTCCCTTTTAAGCCCTCTCAGGTTTTACGTGGAGTCAGTGTACCACATTGGGCAGCTAAACTGTAGTAACGAGGCGAGCGTGCCACATCCCACCGCCTGGCTAGCTTAACCCCCAAAATAACCACACAGAATTTGTATTAATTAAATTAGTGCCTGGCCCATTATATCTAGCCTCTTCTTGGCCAACTCTCACATCCTGATCTAATCTATTTCTACCAATCTGTGGAATACCAAGAGGTTGTGGCTTACTGGGAAAGATTCTAACCAGAGTCAGTCTCAGGCAGAAGCTTCATGGCATCTCACTGTCTCTGCCTTCTTTCTCCCAGAATTCAGTTCTGTCTTCCCCGCCTATCTAAGTTCTGCCCTATCAAAAGGCCAAGGCAGTTTCTTTATTCAACCAATGAAAGCAACACATAGAAAGAAGGCCCTCCTACACCAGGATGCTGTCCATCACTGAGGTGGACCATCGGCCAGATCAGTGAGACCTGGCCCAGAGCTTTGGGATGTTAGTCTCTCAGAACAGCAGAAAGATTAAAGGTTGTAGTCATAATTTGCTTAGAAAGTTTTGTTTTACTTTAATTTTTATGTGTATAGATATTTTTCCTGTGTATTTGTCTGTGTGCCATGTGTATGCAGAGTCCATAGAGGCTAGAGGAGGGCATTGGATCCCCCCATAGGACTGGAATTTCAGACAACTGTGAGCTGCCCCATGTGGGTGCTGAGAATTAAACCCAGGTCTTCTGTAAGAGCAGCCGATGCTTTTAACCACTGAACCATTCATTTCTCCAGCCTCAAGAATGATAATTTATTTATTAAAGACAAGGTCTTGTGTTTAACAGGTAAGCTCCAATTTGCTACCGAATGGAGGATGATCTTTAACTTCTGGTCCCCTTTCCATCAGCTCTCAAGTGTTGCAGTTAGCAGGCGTGGCCACCAAGCCTGGTTTATGTGGTTGGTGCTTGCTTTCATGCGTGCTAGGCAGGCACTCTATCAACTGGGCTACATCCCTAATCTTCAGACTGTTGTTTTAAGGAGTCAATCTGTTTGTATTGTCTAGAGTGAGTTGGGAGGAAGAACAAGGCAAATACGGAGGTGAGGTCCAGGTTTCAGGTGGGGAAGCCAGGTTTAGTTGATGCTGTAAAGATGGAAAGAAGGGAAGCTAGAGAGATGGCTCAGGGGCTCAGAACACCTACTGTTCTGTCCCAACCAAGGGTCGGCTCCCAGCACAAGCATCAGGCAACTCATAACAGCCTGTAGCTGTAGCTCCAGCTCCAGGATATAGGACACCTTTGATTGCTGCATGTGCCTGCATGTACATACGCATACCTACGTACAAACACACACACACACACACACACACACACACACACACACACCTACACATAATTAAAATAATAGAAATGAGTCTTATAAAAACGAAAATAAGGGTATTGGCATAAGAACAGACAGGAGGACCAATGGAACCGAATAGAAGACCCGGATATCAATCCACACATCTTCAAACACCTAATCTTTGATAAAGAAGCAAAAAATATCAAATGGAAAAAAGAAAGCATATTTAACAAGTAGTGCTGGCATAACTGGATATCAACATGTAGACAAATGAAAGTAGACCCCTATCTATCACCATGTACAAAACTCAAGTCCAAATGGATCAAAGACCTCAACATAAAGCCAGCCACACTGAACCTTATAGAAGAGAAAGTGGGAAGTACGCTTGAACGCATTGGCACAGGGAACCACTTCCTAAATAGAACCC
>PVIU01016133.1:0-45959 GCA_004026605.1 Ondatra zibethicus | reverse complement strand
TTTTCTAGGTGTTCTCTACCTTTTCGAGAACTGCCGTATTGAAAACTTTAGCATCATTCCAGGTCTCCTTCCCAGATCCAGGCATTGCAAAGGCTCTTCTCCCTTATATTACAGACATTCTCCTTAACCACTGAGAACCTCACTAAGGTGCAGTTTCTTGCAGTAGACAAGTCTTTCCCTCAGGACCTAACTGAGCCAGGAATTTTTTTGTTCATTTTTTCTATGGAAGGTGCTGATCATGAAAATATAGTTAGTAGCCTCTTGAGTCTTTGGGTTGCAATTTTTAATTAGTGAAACATTTGTATGAAAGCACTGATGTTTATAATCCAGTGGAATTGCTGCAACTTGTTATAATCGCTTGAATTCAAGATGGTAATTTTCAAGTGTTGCTTTCAGAAGGAAAGAGGAGCGTGGTTGTTTAGAATTATTCTGAAGATACATAAAAACATTTTGAAATGCATTGTGTGAATTTTCATCGCCCAGTCAGAAGCACTTGCCTTATTTTCTCTTTGTTCCCAGGACATACAGCACAAAGAACTAAGACAATGTAGGTTGAAATGAAGGACAAGCATCAACTGTGAAATCAACTCTTGAGGACTCTTCCTTTCTTGATGACTAGTGACAAAAGAATATTATGTAACATTTTCCCTTTGTTGATCAAAACAACATTGAAAAAATGAGTCTATTGTAAATTTAGATTCTTTTTGATGGATGGAATTTTGTCTTGAGGAACATAAGGAAATTTGAAGTACTTGAAATAGAAATGGGTTTGTTAAACCTGACCTTCAAGACTGCTAGCTTGTCTAACACCCAATGATGCTGAGTATCCATGGTTTACTTCCGTAGCCTGTGACTAACTGGGAGCTGCTATTCAGTGTTGCTATGCAACATCACAAGAGAGCCTTGGACCACAGCAGGGACCCCCAACAGTGATTGAGATTCAAAATGCCATTCCAAATGAATGTTTGTCATTTTTGTACCATATTAGATTTGAAAAAATTTAAACTGAATCATCATCAATTAAGGATTGTCTGCTTTGAAGAGATTGATATTTAGAGTTTGATATTTTTCCCCAATGACTCTGTGAAAGTCATATATAAATGAACAAATAGAGGACTAAGAGTAATGGTCTAAATTTTATACATGTATTTTGGTTGATGATTTTATACATGTATTTTCATCATTTGTACATGTATTAAAAATGTCAAATAATAAAAAAATAGTTCAGTTAATAGTAAAGTGTTTATTACACAGCATGAAGACCTGAGTTTGATTCCTAGGACCAAAGAGAGCAACAAGAAAGTCAGGGTAAGGGAGAAATGAATGGCAGCTAGCAGACTCTCTCCCTGGAGTCTGATTGGATAGCTTCAGAGAAACAGAGTTCTAAGTGGGGATTGCTGTCTGGAGTTAAGTGACATGGGTGTTAATTGAAGGGCTGTATGGTGAGAGTAGAGAAGAATTGTAAAGCTTGTCACCAACTCATGGGCAGGAAGAATTGCAGGCTATGTAAGTCCGTGTGTGTTAGTTGCTTTTCTCATTTGGTGAAATTACTGAAAAGGCAGCAGGGAGGGAGGGAGAGAGAGAGGATTGGTTGGTTTTGGCTTACAGTTCTAGGGTATAGCCCATTGTGATGGAGGAAACATGGCAGCAGTAGCATGAAATATCTGATCTTCTCACTTCAGGACTCAGAAAAGAGAAATGGACATTGGTTCTCAGATTGCGATTTTATTATCCAGTTTAGCACCTTGCCCCATGGAATGATATCACCCACACTTAAAGTGGGTCTGCCTGCCTCAATTATTGCACTTAACCCAGTCTAGAGATTCCTTCACAGACATGCCCTGAGTTGTCTCATAGATGATACTGGGTCCCGTCAAGTTTACATTAGCCACCACATACAGATAGTGTTTCTTCAATCTTCAGTCTGTTAAGTTTTGCAGCTTGGCATGGTGCTGCACACTGAAGAGGCTGAGGCAGGAGGATGCTGAGTTCCAGGACAGCCTGAAAAGGAATCGAAACAACTCTTGTTCAGCAGTGCTCTGAAATTTACTGCATTGCCTTCTGCATTTATGCCTCTCCCACCCCCTCTGTAGTTCCCATTTGCTTTAAGCTCTTTTGTAAAATTTGTATTCTTATAAGTATTCATTTTTCATGTTTTTTTGTTCAAAATCTCACATAAAGTAACACATTAAGAGATTTTCCTCCAGTTTGTTGGCTATATGCTGTTAGTTTCTGTTGAGATATGATGTTTAGAGATGTGGAGTGTGATTCATATTAACACACAGTAGTATCATTGGAGTATGCACTTGCACACACCTACAGCCTACATCAACATCACAAGTCCAGGGGCTATATAAGGGAAAGGGATTGACTTTGGAACACAGTGTCTGGTTCTTGCCTCGAATCTTTAGATCTAGAACTTACGTTTAGTGAATCAACTGCAGCCCTAGAGTACAGCTAGTCTAGAGTGGTGAACTGCAGTCCTACAATCTCCAGCTCTATGCATGGAGCCTTCTGACACTCTCACTATGGATGACTGCAGTGTTCCCTACCGGGTCTCAATAGAGACAAACTCTAAAGTCAGCTGAAGGTCACACACAGCTCTGCACATCATCTCCCTGTGTGTTTCTTCTTAATGCTCACAGGCATCAATCAATCACTCATACTTGTATGATCTCAAGTTACAAATGAAGACAGGGCCAAATGTTGAGGAGGAATGCCATGAGCATGCATACCACGTAGACCACATTTCCGGCATCATTCTGTGAGGCTGCTGCTCAGAAGGCCCCCATGCCAGAATGGTTTACTTCTGTTCATTCTTGATGTTTTTGTTTGCTTGTGTAAAGCAGTCATTTTATATTATTTCTTTAATTTTTGAAATTATAATTACTTCATTTCTCTCTTTCCTTTCCTCCCTCCAAACACTGCTATATACCCTTCCTTGCTCTTTTTCGAGTTCATGGCCCTGTTTTTTCCATTAATTGTTGTTATATACTTATACGTGTATATGTGTGTGCATATATATGAAGTCATTTTAAGTCAATAATCAGACTACAAACAATTGCATTCATTATCACTAGTCTGAATATTTAATCACCATAATTGCCTGGAGGATGCATGTTTAAAGGGCTAATTAAGGGTTTGAAGATGTAGCTCCTTGGTTGGGCACTTGCCTAGCATGTGCAATGCCCTGGTTAAATCCCCAGTACCACAAATATAAATAAACAAAAAGACTAATTAATCAAGTGCCCAGTTTTTATGGGAAAGTTTACATTCAATTATGCATACGCATAAGGCCTCTCCAGAGTTAATATGTTTCCAGAGGGTGCTGTTGGTTTGGCAGAGTCTTCCTTACTTAAATCTCCCTGAATCACACATTTCAGATAAGTCAAAGGGATATTGCCCATGTTAGGAAGCATGACACCCTGAGTGGCCTGTGTTGACCTGTCTTTGTGTGTCTTCTCCAGTGAGCCTGCCCCTGGGGCCTGGCAGCCACTGCAGCATGGGTGGAGTCTCACAGGTGCCACCAGAGGCTGAGGAGACAGCATCTGTGGGCAGCTGTTTTGCGTCAGAGGATACAACCGAGGACTCAGGGGTGATGAGCTCTCCCTCAGATGTCATCTCTCTGGACTCACAACAAGACAGCGTGAGATCTAAGGACAAATGGTCCACTGACCAGGAGGACTGCAGCGACCAGGACCTAGCTGGAACTCCAGAACTTGGTCCCCAAAAGAGCCCATCATGGGGGAAAAATGGCTCCGGGAACTACATTCTAAGGTGAGTCATGGAATAGCTGGAGGTGGGGCCACCTACACCCACCTCCTAGTTTTCAGTGGAAGAAGGCTTTGTCAGGATGATCCTAATAATGATCATGTCCCAGTGCTATGTGCCTTCCACGGATGTGTCCTACCTTAATTTGCAATTTGTTAACTCCAGTCCTGTCTCCATGCTGCGTGTAGACATGAAGATGTTTGTAAGCCATGCATCAGAATGCTTAATGTGCCTTGGCACCGATCCAAAGGCACTGTAGTTGTGGCATACTTTTCTATTCAACAATGTTAAAAGTCACCCTTGATAACTCATATAGTGTCCATTCATGTATTTATCCTTATTCATATTAATGGACTTAGGTTATTATAGGTTTTCAGGACTGGAAATAATAAGCAAACTACCTATATATTTTTGTTTAATATTGAGAATTTTCCAGAGGAGGAATTAGATCATCAGAAAAATTCATCAGCTACATGGAATATCATCAAATAGATGCTCTGTGTATCTGTGGTACCCTGTCATTCCATGTCTACACTAGTGTTTGTGGTTAGTAGACATCTAAGCTTTGCTGATCTCATGGATGTCAAATAGCATTTCAAGTATTTTCAATTCATAGTCCTTGGGTAGTAAAAATGACTATATAATCTGTTTACTATTTTATCTTACTTTTTATGAATTTTTTTAATTATATGCTTTGACATTTTTAAATTAGTAACTTCTTCATTGGCTTTTTGACCATGAGGAGTTTCTAAGCCTGCAGTTTGAATTAAACTTTGTTATTTTAAATTGTACAGCAATTGCCTTATGTCATATGGTTGAATGTGTCCTTGCCTTCCAAATGTATATAATCTCTGCATATATAAAGGATTGTTCCTACTACCTCAAGGACTTAATTGGCTGAAATGCTGTTGCTAGCTTACACCAGGGTGCTCCTCTACCTGTGGTTCATTTTCATTCATGGTGTGAAAAAGAGTCTGGTTTTTCACCAGGATCCACCACCTGACAAGTTTCAGTAGCTACATCACACTGGACTGCTTTGCATAGCACTGGTCCCTACCGCCGTCCTCTGTCTGACCTTGTTCACCTTGTTGGCTGGGTGAAGAAGAAAAGTATCTGTGATCTCTAATCCTGACTGATACACTAAGTTATCCCAAGAGATGGCCTCCCTCAGGCCTCTCCTTTCAGGAAATGAAAAACTCTAGGAGGAGGTTTTTGGCAGAACTTTGTTAGCTAAAAAATTATTCCGTCTCACACCACAGTATACCATGTGTGTATTTCTGAATATGAAATACAGAGCATTACCATGTGACTTGTAAGCGATGTCTGTAGTGTCAGAAGGGGTTGAAACTCAAGTGCTGGAACTGGCATGGGGTGAGGCCAAAGAGCATCATTAAGGGAGCAGATAGTGTGGGTTGAGTACCTGCAGGCTTCACCTGAAGATAGCAGCCCTTTTCTGGACATCACCTAACAAGGAGGATACAGACTTTATGTGGACAGTATCTGAAATGTCTAGGCATCTTGACTGGTATTTCACATCTCACAAATTTAAAATGCTGTTAAATAACCTGAGCATCTACAGTCAGACTAAACAGATGTGCAGTTGTGGTCAGCCCTCAGGTATGCCCTTAAGTAGGTATATAGGGATGCCTTCACTATTATGTGATTCTTATAGAAGCACTTTTACCCTAAATGCCCATATGTAAACTTTCAGATATGGGCACAACTATTCAGATATTTCCTGGGCTATAGCACTTCAGTTAGTACATGTATAAATATATTTGGGAATATATTCTCCTCTTAGCCTCAGTGGGTTTTTAGAAGATCTTTTTCTTATTTTTTTTATTCATTTTATATACCAACCACAGTCTCCCCCCACTCTCCTCCTCCCACTTCCTACCCCAAGTCTCCTCTACCCCATCCACCTCATATCCACTCCTCAGAAAGGATAAGGCCTCCCACAGAAGTCAACAAAGCCTGGCACATCAAGTTGAGGTAGGATCAAGCCCCTCTCCTCTACATCAAGGCTGAGTAAGGCATCCCACCTTAGAGAGTGGGCTCCAAAAAGCCAGCTCATGTACCAGGGATAGATTCTGGTCCCATTGGCAGGGGCCCCACGAACAGACCAAGTCACACAACTGTCGCCCACATGCAGAGGGCCTAGTTTGATCCTATGTAAGCTCCCCAGCTGTTGGTCCAGAGTCTGTGAGCTCCCACAAGCTCCAGTCAACGGTCTGTGTGGATTTCCCCATCATGATCTTGACCTTCCCCTTTGCTCATATAATCCCTCTTCCTTCTCTTCACCTGGACTTGCAGAGCTCATCCCAGTGCTTAGCTGTGAATCTCTGCAAGCTCTTGAAGACCTTGCAGACAAGGCCACCGGTTTAAACATCCTTCCTCAAAAGGCCTCCATGTGGTCTTTAGGATGAGTGCTCCCTTAATCACTGTTTGGAAACTGTTCAGTGTCACCTTCCTGCTGGGGTTCATACTTAGTGAAGATGCAGGTGCATGAGTCATATGACTAGAGAGAAAATTACTCTCATAATGGAAATGGTGGCTCTGGAGCTAGAAGGTTGGCTCGATGGTTAAGAGCTCTTATTGATGTTGCAGAGGACATGATTGCAGTTCTCAGTGCTCACATGGTGGCTAGCAACTATCTGTACCTATAATCTGAGTGAGCTAATATACTTTTCTGACCTTTACAGGCACCAGGCTTGTATGTGTAAGTATGCACACATACATACATGTAGTCAAAACACTCATACACATAAAATAAACTCCTTAAAAACAATAACAAATTTTGTGTTCAGTTCCAAAGAATACCACACTGAAAACTTGGATTGTAAAAAGGCAGAGAAGTAGGGGCAGGATTGAGGGTCCGACAAACTGTAGTAAGCTGACTTCTCAGCAGAATGCATGTAGGGCCTGGTGAAGCAGGCATCTTCCAGATACCAAAGCTGGGAGGGGTCAGAATTAGGGAGGTTACAGCCCATTCCAAAGGATCAAAGTAACATGGTGAGGTAACAGAACTCACAGGACTGTAGCCATAACCTTGGCCATTTAGACAGGGAGAAAAATAATAAAGAGTACCATCAGAAAATAGTGGTCGATGCAAGTAATGAGAAATATGTTTCCTGGCAACCTCCTAGGGAGGACATGCTTCTTACCCCTTGTAGTACTTTTTCCCTCTCTGTGTTTATACCTGAGTATGTACCCCAAGGGCATCTGGATGGCTAATCTGCTCTGGCATGAACTCTGCTCTGGGTGGCTAATGTTTTGTCTCTCATTCCAAACTCCTACCTCTACCCAGGATAATTCCAAACCAATGCCTAGTTTCTGCAACTAATATTAAGATGGCTATTTGTGTTCCCAAAGGGGTTCATCCTGCATGAGACATAATGATGGCATGAGACCAGGCTGTATTATGTCCCTCCTGTCACCTCTGAATGCCAGACCCTAGGAGTTTAGGGACATCAAAGGTTACCCTTTGCCATAACAAGCAAGGTCAGGACTCTAGGATGAGAGTAGATTCCAGTAAGTTGCCATGGATACCCTCAATGTGCAGAAAGTCTCCAGTATGGGATCAGTAACTAGGGAGATAAGGACTACTTGTGGTTTCCACTTTAATAGCACAGGATCTTCTGTTGCCGTACCTCCACTACTCAGGAAGTCACTAAATGTTGTTTGAAAATAAAAGTCCAAAAGGTCCGCTTTTCTCAGGTATCTCCTTTCTTTTGTCTTTACTTGTTAATAGCATATGTATTTAGGGGTATAGGATTGCCTGGGTTTACATGTTTAAATCTTAGGCACAAATATTGTTTCCTCCCAAGCGCCCATCCAAGAATACTGTGAGGCCATCCTCTGCTACGAGCTATGTTTTTTTCTCCTGTGCAGTCATGTGGTAGACTTACTGCTCTGGTTTGGTATGGCTCATTGCCGCTAGGACTGCTTCTTCATTGCTGCTTGTGTTGATGAATACCACCCGGCCTTCTTGGGGCCTAGGTTTTAGGTTGAAGAACATCAGTAGTAAAACTCTGTCTTCTAAAATAATAAAGCAAGTAGGAATGGTTGACCAAAATTCCAGTGATACAGTTTGAAAAGGGGGTACTTTTCTATCAGCTCAATTGATTAGTTCCAGCTGCAAAGTTTTCATTGCCTGAATTCAAACTGCACCCTGAAATTGGTACATCATCTTTCTGTTGTCTTCCTCTAAACTTGGTACACAAAATAAACTCCCAAGAGGAAATCTGGCCTAAAGTAACACACACAAGTGAGCATATGGTGGTCCCTTGTCCTGGGGACACCCAGGAGTGCCACTCTGAGCTTCATCAGTGCCTTTGCCCTGGGAAAATGGCCAATAATTCATGCTGGATGGACTTATAAATCTCTTACACCTGTCTGTTGTAGATGACCTGGGCCAACATTCTTTATTCTTACAGGATAGCTTGGCAAACGTGTGTCTTTGGCCTGCAAATTCACTTCTCCCTTCCATTTCTTCCTCAGTAAAGTTGAGATATGTGACATTTCCTCTTAGAATAGTGCCTGCATATTGCTAGCCTTCAGAAGCAGTGAGCGACACTGTTCTTGTTGCTCTTGCTTTCATTTACAGGTCCTGGAGGAATAATAGAAGGAGGATTCTTTGGATAGTCCTTACGATCATTTCCAGCTCTGCTTGCCTGCCTCCTCTTCCAGCTATAACATCTTTATCTGAGTAGAAATAATAGGGAGAGAAGGGAGAAGCAAAACGGATGCTGCCCCTCCCACTCTGAGAGAACCAAGAGTAGAGCTAGCAATGTTTCTAAGCAGTGGATCCCCAGAACAATCTGGCTGTCCTCAGGCAGTCTGTCTGTATGTCAGCATCACAAAACTCTGAGTTCTAAGGTTCTTTTGGGGGAACTTCAGTTAGGCAAAAATGCTGTAAAGTGTGACTAAGAGAGATGACTCTGTGGATTTGGGTTTTTCTTAACAGTGGAGCCAAATACAGTCACATGCAGAGCCTCTCAAAGTAGAAAATACATTATAGCTTCGGCCTCACAGAAAATGGTAGAAAGAATGTAAGAGCCAGAGGATTGAGGAGGAGTGTTGGGAAACACTGTCTGCTATACATGGCACGGCCATCGTACCCATGAACTCACAGTAGCTGTAATTACCTACAAAAGACTTGCACAAAATGGAGCCTGTCCACCATCCACCATGCTTACGGGTGGGGTCATGAAACCTCATATCTCTTGCATTGTCAGTTGTTGACAGGTAACGGTGCTGCAGTTAAGGGAACTCACTCTCCTCGGCACTGTGGCTACTGGTATGTTATTCATGTTCTAATAAACAATCTCCCATCCATATTCATACTAATTAAACTCAGTGGGTCACAAATAATAATAAAAACAAAACATGAGAGCGGAGGTGACTTGGGAAGGAATCAGCAGAACTATGAAAAGGAAAAGAGAAGGGAATGGGGTAAAAACAGTCAAAATGTGTTACATAAGTGTTTGGAATTTTCAGAGGACTTAAAAAATAGTGTATATGTGTGAAGAGAAGTATAGTTTCTGTTTCTGCGATGAGGAGGGACCCCTCTCCCATCCCATCCATTGTTTCTACTCGACCTGGCAACCCTTTAAGGGTCTTCCTAGCCCCAGCTTGTTGGTAAATGGTAGGATGGCAGGACTGAGATTCATAGGTGTAGTTTGAGAGAAATTCTTCCCCTCCTTGCAGGGCGCGTGGTTCCAAGCAGCCTTGCATGTAGATGGAGACCAGAGTAGAACTTGGGCCCTGGATTCTACCTCATCCAGCCTCTGGGTCCCTAAACTAAAACTCCAGAAATGGCGGCCACAGAAGTTTCAGGAGTCATTCAGGTAGTGCAGACCATGATGCCTGGAGTCTAGAAACCGTGGGGCCACAGGAGCATTTGTAAATGGCACCATGACCATGTAGACCCCTGAGCATTCATCACCGTCTGCACTCGGTAGCATCAGGAACAGTTAGAAGCACGTTATGTATTGTACAGTCCGTCGAAGGAGAATTAGAATACACACGAATGTGGAAAGCCATGGGGGCAGCACTCATTTGGTAGAGTCCTTGCCCTGTTTACATGAGGCCCTGATTTGATCACCAACACTACAGAAAAATTGTGGAGTGCTGCACTTGACTGTAGCCCCTAATCATACTAGCTGCTAAACACTTGCCACATGACTGTCCAAGCTGAAATAATTTGTATGTGTAGAAAAAAAACAAATCTAGTACACAGTAAACAAATGTTTTAATCACATGTATAAATAAAGCTAAAACTAAAGTAATGAAAATTGCACTCACTTCTCTCTTTTAAAACAGGATTGAAAGAAGATGCAAAATTACACATATGACCCCCACCCCCAGTGTGTTAAACACCAGTGTCAGACTCCGAAGCCTTATCGCTGGGGAATGCTTACAGCTGCCATGAGGGCCAGCATATGCAGCAATCATCCAGTTTCCCAGGCTGCCTGCTCTCAGGCTGCCCTTAGCATTCTGCAGTAGCAGGGTTGCTTTGGTCTCCATAAGCAAATTAAGCTCCTCTCTGAAAACATCGTGATTTTCCTCTTAGACATTTTCCACAATCGTATACATTTCTTAGCGAAGCTCAGCCGAATCAAAAGCAAACACCACAATGTGCTGTGGATTTCTTAGGATTCGAGATGAGTCAGAACCCTGCTATTCACCAGGGTCTTCACCTTTCCTTCCGAATAGCAAATGGAAAGAAAAACTCACCCCGCTCCTATGTGTCCTAGCACTGGATAGACAGGACAATTCCCTCTTCTCATCTGCCTGGAGCGACACAAACAAGTGCTGAGAGCAAGCTGGGAGAAAGCTGCCACGGCTGGATGAGAGGCATACCCTCTCTCTCCACTCTGAGTTCCCAAAGGGGAGGCAGATGGGCCTCCCAGACAGATGGGTTTGGGGGTCCCCAGTGCTCTTTGCTTGTCCCTCATGCCTTACACAGCAGTAGCATGAACATGATTACATTCTCTGCAGCCATCACCTCCAGGTCTGTGTGAGAAAATAGCTCTGGCTGTGTTTATTTAACATGGGAAGGCTGATAGCAAAATGCCCACTCAATGTTTGTTGGCTTTCTGTTTTCTTGGTCCTTAGCCACAATAAACTGCCAATGAGAACTGTATCTAAAGATTTGCTCATTGCTGGGCGTGGGGGAGGAAGCCTGGGAAAGAAACATCCGTGCACATTTGCTTTATGTCAGCAGATGCATTGCTCTCTGCCCACTATAGCCTGTTCAGTGCTACGTGCCTTGTGCTCTCCTGGGAGCCCAGGAAGCTACTCTTCAGGCCCCATGATTAAGCCCAGGTAAGATTAAAAGAGGAATGGCAGTCTCGTGCTTCGCTGTAACCCTTTGCAACAATGGAGATGGGTATGAAGGAAAAGCAAACACCACTCGATCCCTACCTCCAGAAACCTTAGCTAGGAAAACAAAATTGATAGAATGACATTGCCATTGACCTTGACTAGAGGGCCCTCCGTGCACATTCTCAGACCGAGGAAATAGCAATCCTTCAGGTATATCAAAAGTCAGACAAGCTGAAGAAGCAGTGAGAGGACCCACTGCTACTTTGTTTAGAGAGTGTAGGGACTTGGCAGCCAAGGTCCTGGCAACGGTTAGGCTTTCATACAGTCCATAAGGCTACTACTGGCATATGTCTACCACTTCCCAAATAACCATGACCCTGAGAACACAAATCCCATCCAAGTGCCAGGGAGCAAGGCCAGGACCATGGGAGAAAAGGGGTGTGCTGGCAGGGTCTGAGACTGGGTGCCAGCATCAATGAGTGGAGAAGGAAGTCTGTAAGTCTATATGAGGCAGTAAGTGGAAAAGCATGGGTCAGGGGAAAGAGGCCATGGGTGAAGGGATAGCTTTAATAGCTTGGAACCGCAGACTTGAGCAAGACAGTTGGTCTGGATGCAGAGAAGAAACCAGCGGGGGAAAGCCCACACACCTAGAGCTGAGTTTCTAATGGCTAGAGTAGTTGGGACTGATCCTTGGTGGTAGGAGTATGGTGATGGACAGAGCCTACTCAGAACCGACTGTAGCCTTCTCCCTCGTGGATGGCCAGGAGGCTCTGGTAGGAAAGAAGGCCTTCCCATTCTTGTGGGAAACATTTCAACTCCTTTACAACAAAAAACCATTAACTAGAGTCTGAGAACAGTTTAAAATCTGCACATTAAAGTAGGCTCATCAATCCTGGGAAACGGGTCAGTAAAAGTGCTTGTCGTATGATCATGAAGAACTGAGCCCAATCTCCCGAACCTGCATAAAAAAAAAAAAAGCCCAGTATGATGACATATGGCTTTATTTCTAGCACAACGGAGGCAGAGACAGGAGGATCCCCATAGCTCGCTGACCGGACAGTCTAGCTACATGGAGAACTCTAGAGAGAGGTCCAGTCTCCCAGACTTCCACACTCATGCACATAAAAGCACCCAGATATGTAAGCATGCCCTTTTAAAAACGGCTTTATCACACAAGGTGCATTATGGTAAACAGCCTCCGTAAACCCTCCTCAGTAAAGCACACAGGTGCACGCCCAGCTTGCCCTTGTTCACGGGTGTCTGTGGGGTTTTTATGTCATCACAGTTATCCTACACATAGTTCTATGTCTTGGCTTTTTTCATGCATTGTGCTAGAAGCAGCATTAGTCAGTATTTCTCCATAGGCTCTCTGATTGTCATGGTTACTGATTGGACTGTATTTTTCCACAGGCTCACTGATGTCAGAATTACTGATCTTATTGCCCTTTACAACATAGGCAGCTCTCTTTGCTGCTGAATATTTTAGATTTCTCCACAGAACACAATGAATACTGTTGTCGTTATATTTTCTCCTCCCACTGAATTGTTTCCTTACCAAGATAAAGATATATGATGCCATCGTTTTTTCATTTAAAATCAACAGCAGGTGTGTGTACGTCTTATATTCATTGTAGTTTCATTAGTTCAAAGTGATTTCTAGTTTAACATTTAGAATAAATTGGTGGAATTTAGTTTTAATTCTTACTGAGAATCTTCTCTTCACTGTCTCCTGAGTGATGGAGCCATACATTCTTCGAAGACAAATACTTGGATGTAAAATAATATATATCCTTATTTTATATCATGTTCTTTGGCTGGACTTTAAGCATCCTAAACTACAAGTAAAAATCTAAAAAGTGATCAGCTTTACATGTTGAATACCATTTTGCCTAGAAATTTCCATATTTTTTCTCTGCCATATAGTATAGGGAATATTTGAACGTATTTTTTCCATCACATTCCCTGAAAGAGGAACAGCTTTAGTAAACTGCACTGAAACAATTAAAGGCCAAAAGCAAAGCCGTGGGAAGGACAATTGGGCACCTCTTGCAGTCCTTATTAACTGGTCTGCATGCACATACATCTCCAACCAGCCCCTTTTGTCTAGCCTGTCAGAGAGCATTAGCCGAGACTGGTCCTGAAGCTACTTCCCGGCTCCCAAATGGACATAGTCACTAAGAAAGAAAGACTCATTTATTCGAATAAAAATTTTGCTGTGTAAGTGAAGATTGTACAAGGCACATTTCATGCATCATTATCTGGGCCTGATTAGCAAGGATGGAAATTGGTCCTCGATTTTAACAATCAGCGGAAAGGAACCTTCAGCTTTCACTGAAGACAGACAATTGCCATGGACATGTCTGTGTTTTCTGCACAATAGGAAAAGAGATGCAAAGGCCCTCGTAGAGGCGGCTCTCAAATTGTTTTGGCAGCAGTTGTCTCACATATGCCGTTGTCCCTGTGACGCAAATAAATCATGACCTCTCTCTCCTGAGCAGCAGGATGACATATCTTAGGATGCCCCGTGCCACAGGGGTCCACATTGTCCCTCTTGACCCTAGACATGGCTGGGCCACCTGGTCAATGCAGCCGATCCTTACTCAGGCTTTGGAGCAGGTGCACCTGGCTTTGAGTGCTATGTGACCTTGCCCATGTCAGTTGGTCTCTCTTGACAGTTTCCTATCTGAACAATGGCAATGACAACACCATTTACCTTATAAATCATTTGTGAGGTATAAATAAGGTGATTTATGCAAACAATCTCTATTCGGGGTCCAGCAGGCAACAGTTCCCTCTCTAGCACAGAGGCTTGCCATCTTCTGGAGCTTCCTATAAAAGGCCTCCAAGAAGGAAGCCACAAGGAGGGCCAGGAATGGGAGCTTTTTTTTTTTTTTTTTTTAGTATTTTTGAAAATTGTTTTTATTGAGCTATATATTTTTCTCCACTCCCTTCCCTTCCTCTCCCCTCCCTTTATACCCTTCCCCAAGGTCCCCATGCTCCCAATTTACTCAGGAGATCTTGTCTTTTTATACTTCCTGTGTAGATTAGATCCATGTATGTCTCTCTTAGGGTCCTCTTTGTTGTCTAGGTTCTCTGGGATTGTGAATTGTAGGCTGTTTTTTCTTTGCCTTATGTCTAAAATCTACTTATGAGTGAGTACAGATGATATCTGGGTTACCTCACTCAATATGATATTTTCTAGATCCATCTATTTGCCCGCAAATTTCAATATGGCATTATTTTTTTCCACTGTGTAGTACTCCATTGTGTAAATGTACCACATTTTCCTTATCCATCCTTTGGTCAAAGGGCATTTAGGTTGTTTCCAGGTTCTGGCTATGAACATAGTTGAGCACATGTCCTTGTGGTATGACTGAACACCTTTTGGGTATATACCCAAAAGTGGTATTGCTGGGGCATGAGGTAGGTTGTTTCCTAGTTTTCTTAGAAATCTCTATACTGATATCCAAAGGGGCTGTACCAGTTTGCACTCCCACCAGCAATGCAGGAGTGTTCCCTTTTCCCCACAACCTCTCTAGCATAAGCTGTCATCAGTGTTTTTGATCTTGGCCATTCTACAGGATTAAGATGGAATCTCAGAGTTGTTTTGATTTGCATTTCTCTGTTGGCTAAGGATGTTGAACATTTCCTTAAGTGTCTTTCAGCCATTTTAGATTCCTCTGTTGAGAGTTCTCTGTTTAGGTCTGTACCCCATTTTTTATTGGATTATTTGCTCTTTTCATGACCAATTTCTTGTTACAGTGGGCATAATGTTTTCTGTCTATCTTGCCATGCTCTTTATGGTTACAAAAAAAAAAAATCCAAAGGTAGTTCACCTCTGTGGGTGGCACAATCAGGTTTCACAAATCCTCATAACTCCCATCCTGCACATTGCAGGAAATAAGATGCAATAATGTGAAGAAAAAGAGACACACCAGATTGTAGAGGAATGGCTTGTTTCTCCCTTTCCAAATCTTACAGGTGGATCACTGCAGAGGGGCAGCATAGAGGAAGACAGGCACGGGGCTTGCAAAATTGAAGGCCTTCTGAATACTTCCCATACAACCCCATGTGCTCCTATCTGAGATTCTCTCTGACAGCATAGGAAGTTCAGAAGTGTCCAATGCCAGAGCTGAAGCCTACATGACTGCATCCTGAGGGACACTGGTAAAATGCAGATGTTCAGAAACAGGCTGACCCTTTAAAGTCTAGCAGGGAGACACAGCCCTGGCATCATGGCATACAGCTGGTCATCATGCCTCCCTTCTCAGAATTCCAGGTGTGGTGCAGCTTAGATATGTACATGAAATCTACTAGCATGTTTACTTGGCTGGAATAGCAGAATGGAGACATGGGGAACACATTACAACTACATGGGGTTCAGGCATTGATAACATTTTGGGTGCTAATATTAGCATAACACTCCAAACATATCATCTGTGACACGCATAACTTGCATGCCTTATACAATACGCATGTATACACACATCACTCATGCAAATAATCTGTCTGTGTAGAGAAAGACAGTGGTGGCCCAGTGAATGTGGGGACTACTTAGTTTTGAATATGAACTGAAGTTTCTGGAAAGGAGTACTACATACTAATCATAGTAGGAAATTAAGCACTCTTCTTTCTCTTTGGTCTTCCTCAGAAATGAGAAAGTCACCATGCCTCCAAAGGATGATGAAGACCTATTCATTACTGGACACTTCCATCAAACCCTGGCAGAGCTTGACAAAGACCTGGAAGGTAACAGCCACCAGCCTCCTGCTTCGCTAGCATCCATGTGACCTTCTAGGCAGTCACTTTTGTGAGTAGTTTGGTGTGACTCCACAAGGAAGAATACTCGGGATTGCAGCCTGGTTTGGATGTGTTTTGCCTGGATGTAAGGACTGAACTCCTCTCTCGGGTGAGGGCTCTTCTTGATGGTCGGCTCTCTGCAGTGTTAAGGAAGCGTCTCCGTAGTTTTCAAAATATGGGACTCGCAATACTGCTTTTGTGTGTTTGGTAGTCGTCTACACACAAATATCCAGAGTGCCAAAATGACGTAGGGAGACACAGGATGGCACAGAGAGAAGCAGCTGCCTTTGTTAAAGCGCCTAACTCTCCCTTACTTGGTAAAATGACGTAGGGAGACACAGGATGGCACAGAGAGAAGCAGCTGCCTTTGTTAAAGGGCCTAACTCTCCCTTACTTGGTAAATACACACTCTTCTGTCCATGATGAGCAGCAGCCTTAGCATGGAAGACCCCATGGCCCTGCTGTTCCTTTAATATGTCCCTTGGAAAATAACACTATAAGTTAAAGGCTGATACAGATGATTTCAGTAAGTAGCAGGAACTCCTTTAGACAAAGAAAGCTGCACCACTTTTTTTTTTCTACTCAGAAATAAACTAGAGAAACAAAACAGGGATAAAATCACACATTAAAACCAACCCTGACTGTTTAATTCGATTTTCTGTCCCTTCTCGTGGGTGTTCGGACAACACAGCTGGGAATCTGAAGTGGCAGTGTAGTCTCCCCACGTTGTGACCACAGGACCCACTGCATCATTTAGTGCTGTGAGGAATCAGGGCAGTTCTGAAGACATCAAAGCTTGCTTATTCTCCAAGACATAAAGCTAGGACAAGTCATTCTCCATATCTTGCTTCTAGTGGGCAGGAGAAATAGGAAGGGCAAAATCCCAGGGCACTTGAGAACATTTTCCAGAGTATCAAATGTAGGAATCTGTTTATAATTGGATGACTTGGCAAGATGTGGTGACTAAATGTCATGGACCTGCAAATGGCTCTCTAATGAAAGTTGCGATTCTGGTCTCAGACAGATAGAGATTATAATCAAGATAACATTTAGCATACATGCTTTTAAAAAACACAGTAATAATCCCTGGGGAAATCAAAGTATTGGCTATGCTCGCATTAACTCACTGGAAATACTACAAGGGGTACTAATGGGTCACTTGCATTTGTCTTTCTCTGCAGAAATGGAAGACAATTATGAAACAGATACAAGCTCTCTAACCAGCTCTACAAATGGTGTGTCTAACCACAGCCTGCAAGAAGCCACAATCCCTGAAAATGGCATGGATGACATCCCCGTTACATTTATTGGGGAAGTTCCCGATGAGCCTGTTGACTCAGCACTGTTCTCCAGCAGAAGCAACAATGCTGCTGCCTTTAACATAGGAGACATTGCCAACCAAAGATCTCACCTGTCTCCATTTCAGACGGAGCATAACCAGCCATATGTAAGGACAAACAGAAAAGAGCCCGACCCCTCCCCTCCTTCCCAAGAGATTAGAAAGAGAAATCAGTCTTCAGCCTTCGCCAACACCTCTGAAGATGAGAATCCAGTTGAAAAAGACCCCAGAGTTACTTCATTTGTTTCAAAGCTTTGTATAGATGGTCTAAAAGCGAAGGATAAAGGCAAGGTGAATGGTTCTACTCAGAGTGAGAAGACGCAGGCAGGCCACAGGGTAAATTCACTACCAGTAAATCAAAAAGATGGTGATGATGAGAGCGCCACGTCAGCACTACCACCATGGTCTCATCGTGGTCAGGCCTCAGGGGGAAGCTATGGACTCAGGTATGGCCTGACGACATACAAAATTGTTCCTCCCAAATCAGAGATGAGGTGTTATGATAGGGATGTGTCCCTCTCCACTGGTGCCATTAAGATTGACGAACTCGGGAATCTGGTGAGTCCTCACATGAACGGGAGCAGGACCATATCCCACTCATCCGCGGTTGTCGAAACGGATGCACAGCCTATTGGGAAAGTCAAAGAGTTCTGGAGGCGCAACTCAGCGGAAAAATACCTGAATGGGCTGGCGGAATGTACAGCCAAAAGGCCCCCCTCCGTCACCACCACTGCCACACCAGCGAAACCTCTGCAGGATAATGTACTAAAAGCAGCCTTCACGCTGCCCACTCCCCAGCAGCAGCCTGCCCCAGAGGAACATGGGGCACACCTGGAGGAAGAGAGCAGCCGGCCACACCCAGCAGGCTCTTGTCATGTGCAAGTGCCAGCAGCTCACCCAACAGAAGTTACATTCCTCAAGCCTCAGAGAAGAACATCCAGCCAGTACGTGGCCTCTGCTATTGCCAAGAAGATGGGGCCTCCAAAAGTCCATGCTGATGTGGTGAGACCACATAAGAAGACTGCTGAAAAAGGTCACGAAGAACCAAAGCTAGTTAGACCACCTCCTACGGGGAAAGACAGTGATGCTCCCAACCTGTGCTCAGAGGCGCCACAGCTTGAGCATGGTACAGACCAGAGCTCTGTCTGCCTTTCTAGCAATGCTGGTGTGCACATGCCAGCAGGAGACCATCCCAGGGTAGAGGTCAGCAGCTCATATGGAAAGCCATCGACTCAAGACTGTCCGGCTGCTGTCCACAGAAACTCCAATTTCCTCCCAGCCAGATCTTCCCAGAGGGATCGTGTTTCTGTGGGACCAAGCTGTGGTTTCAGTGGAAAGCAAACTACAAGTAACCAAAAGACGAGCTTGCCATCTAACCCCACACAGGCACCGGAAAGGACGCACCCGCCCCCTCTGCTCTTGGCAGAGGCCCATAACTCTGGGAGGATACTGATGAATGGTTCTGCACGGGCCTCAGGAAATTGTGAGCCTCCTCACGGTCCAAAAGAGTCTAGCCCTACCAGCTACATCATCTTGCAGACAGAGGAAAAGCCTAGTCCATTAACTACAGATGTTCAAGACACAGAGGATGCTCCATCATCCAGCATTTTTGGGCCAAAGAAAAAATTCAAGCCTGTGGTTCAAAGGCCAGTTCCAAAAGACACATCTCTGCACAGTGCCCTAATGGAAGCTATCCACTCATCGGGAGGAAGGGACAAGCTGCGCAAGGTGAATGTGGTGGGCATCAGGGGTTGGGTGCAGGGAGCTCCCTGAGCAGGGCTTTCATCCCTGCCGTAGATCTTGAGAATGGAACGGGAGGAAAGACTGCAAAGCCAGAGCTGCGAGTTTGTGGGTTTCATTTTAACTGCATTCTGTCTCTTTCTTTTAAGGCATTGAAATAAAGGCACTAGAGAGGCTGATGAGCGTTAGCTTGTCAGAGCCCAGAAGCGTAACAGAAAAATAGATGTCAATCAATAAACCTCCATCCACTGGGACAGAGTAACAGTGAGGTCAGGGTGTGGGACTGTCTATACTCCAGAAGCACTCTGTCCACTTTGTGTTGTCATAATAAAATATCTGGAAACCTTAGAAAAAGAAAAGATTGATCTTGGCTCTGGGTTTGGAGGATTTAGTTCATGATCAGTTAGCTTATTGCTTTGGAGCTTATGGCAAAGCAACGTAGTAGAGTGAGAACCCATGGCAGGTCAGATGCTCACCTCATAACCAGGGAGGTGAAAGAGACAAGTGTCCCACCACCCCCTTCAAGGATCTCCTTCCAGTGACCTTAGACTCCCTCCTGAAGCCTCCCCCAGCTCCTAATGGTGACAGGCTGAGGACTATGCCTTCGTGAGCTTCTGGAGAACACCTTGACCTTCTGAGATAGTAAGACGCAGGCACAGCCACTGCTTTCTGCACAGCCATGTATTGATACACACAGCTACACATTCTGAGAACTGCATGGCATTTTGGATTCATTGTTGTGTGAACATCATGAAGTGTCACACAAGCCTATATGGCAACAGGCCAGCACTCAACAGGAACTTCTTGTTACATCAGATGACATCAAGAGGAGGTGAAAAGGATGCTGCTGGTGTAGCAGGCCTCATCATTTTTGAGGAAGATAAAGGAATAAAACAGTTTGCTGAAGGTAGTTGTCCATGCCAGCATAAGCACAGGACCTATAGTATAGTTAGTGCATTGTACAGTAACATAACCTGTGTCATAACTCAGAGGCACAACTGCACATAACTGTGTGTCATGCCCCTGCATGTCTACCAGTACAGAGCATAGGCTTGTCTACACTAGCATCACGCCAAAATACCTGCAAAATTCATTGCAGTAGGACAGTAGTATGGTTCCAGTGTCACCGGGAGACAGGAATAGTCCAGCTCTTTTCAGACTTGTGAGTCTACTTCCATCAGTGTGGTTATTGTTGACTAAAATGTTCTGGGAAGGCATGGCATTGTCATTCTACAGTAAAAAAGCAAGAATTTTGTGAACCTTCTCCACTGTCAGCTCATTTAATACATCAAAATATCATTACTAACCCAGTGCTAATAACGAAGAGTTATTTCCTCTATTTTTCAGTGGAAACAAGGTAGGAAGAGTCTAAGTGGTCTGGCCCAATGTCACCCACTAATATTCTCATCAAGGTTTACAGGATTTCAGTAGATTTACAACATGTCAGCTAGAGAAAGCTGGAAGAATAGCAGGAAGAGTTTCATAGCAAAAGACAACATTGGATGCAACCCCAAATCTATAGCCTTTGATTCTCAGCTGCCCCTCAGCTTACTACAGGATTACATCATGGTAGCCATAGAAAGTTGAAGATATCCTGAGTTGAAAAAGCCTTAATGCACTGAACTCAGCTGGCCTCAGTCCCACCTCCATGCATGTGCCCAGAACATATATATCAATCTACATTTGTGCAAAGCCTGACCTACAAATGTGTTGAATGACTCAGTAAAGTTTTTTAATACTATGCTGAGACTAGAAAAGAAATTGTTGTTTGCATGTGCTTTGATACTGTGGCTGAGTAGAAAGCTCTTCTGGGACCTTCTAAATGGACCTTTAAGCAGACAGATTGAGTGGAGTTGATGTTGTAGGCCTCGGCTGATATGGAGTTAGCCTTTCCTTATTGTCTGAATGAAATATGTTGACTTCGTTAATATTCTAGACTGCAGAACACACCTCAGAAGGAAGGCCACAGAAACCGTCCTACATGGAGACAGAGAGCGAGCGATCTGCCCTTCTGGCAGCCATCCGGGGCCACAGTGGGACTCTCAGTCTGAGGAAGGTGAGGAAAAGGACCTCCCATACATAACTGGTTTAGAATCCTGCCTACCCTTCTCCCAAGCAATCTAGGCCAGTACCACAAACTTTCCATTACTCTGACTAGATGGCAGGCATCATCAGAGCTGCAAACTCTACTTGCTTGGCATGTTGGCACCCAAATCCACATAATGAGGCAGCTGTGTGAAGCTAGCCCTGAACATGTACTATAGGCAGAATATTAATTCAGCAAGATAGTGCACCTGTGGCTGTCACGCATGAGATTTAAGGAATTGATGTGACTTGCACATTTCCCCTATGGTTTTAGTGGGTGTCACCCCCACCCCCAGTTAGTCAAGTTCGTGTGTCGGGCTTCTGTTTCTGCCCGCACGTGTGAAGGGAAGTTAGAGAGTTCTGTTGCCATACTTAGTGCCTCCGAGCCATGCTTTGGAAGAGCGCAGGGATATGTGTGAGTCATCAGCAGTCTGTTTCCTGTAGTTTATCATTAAGGAGCCATTTGCAGTTCACTGTGACATGGGTAGCTGTGTGCTATATTCTTGGAAAAGACCTCTACACAGATTGTAACTCTCTGAGTCTGGCAGGCTGCTGTAACAAAGCACTGTATGCTGGGTGGCTTAGAAACAACAGAGGTTTATTTCCTACAGCTCTGGAAGGTAGAAGTCAAAGATCATGGCAGCCACAGAACTGGTGGGTTGTCTAAACAATTCTGGCTCAATGTACCTTCACACCAAGGCTTTACGTGACAGAAGGTTCAAGGAACTCTCTGGGGTCTCTTTTTTAGGGTACTGATTCTATTCATGGGAGTTCTACATTTATGATCTCACCACCCCCAAAGCGTCACCCATTGTCATCACCATGGGGTGTCACAGATGAGACAGGGTGAAGGAACACTCACTCTAGTAACCGCTTAACTGTCTCCTTAGGTGTCATCCCTTGCCTCTGAGGAGCTTCAGAGCTTCCGAGATGCTGCACTCTTGTCCCCAGGTCTAGACAAAACTCAACAAGAAGACCATGGTCCTCCACCTCCACCTGTCCTGCCCCCACCACCCTCTCCAGCCTCCCAGACTTCCTCAGCCTCCATAACGGTTTCTAGATTCAGCACCGGCACCCTCAGCAACACAGTGGATGCCAGGCAAGCCTTGATGGACGCCATCCGCTCGGGCACAGGAGCTGCAAGACTGAGAAAGGTGAGTGTTAGTATGGGTCACAGAAGTGGAAACAAAAAACGATTGTGCAGCCCAGCTTCTGGAGGGCGCCACAGAGGGGTGGGCAAAAAAGAACTGACTGAGGAGAAAACCAGCTCTCCATACTAACTGCTGCCCGTGTGACAATGCTTAGGCTAAACCCACTTCTGTACCCCTGTGGTCATGAAAAGGACACTGGGTCAAGAGGAGCTAAAAGCCAAGGCTGGACAGCTAACAAGTGGTAGTCTTTACAATTTTAAAACTCGGGCTTGCTTTCTCTGAGACCGATTTCCTCTGCTTTGCAGAGGGGTAAAAAGAAGCAAGGCTGAAACAGTCGGAAAGAAGAGACTAAGTGATTAGGGAAGTTAGGGGTAGACGTGAAGGGCGGAGAATGAGGAGGTCTGCACTGACATGCCAGCTGGAGGTTTGGAGGTGAGGAGGAGGATGGCCAGTATGCACCCCAGGCACGCTTAGAGGAGAGGTCAGTACAGCTAAAATGTTCTAGCTGGGGCAGGAGCCGCAGCTGTCAGTTCTCACATGATCTCAGCTTTCGGTGAGCTGCTTAAATGGAATTCACAAGACCAAGTTTTGATTATTTCTTGGATTGACTTAACTCTTGGGTTCCCCTTATTCATTCTGGAAAGTGTGGGTCAGTGAATGTTTAAGGATTTATATGGCATGTCTGTTTACAAGGTGCTTTGGGGGCTCTTAGTGAATTCAGAGTCTCCCAGCGGAGCAGACACTTTTTTCTGCCCCCGTGTCTCTTTCTGTGTGGTCTAATGCAGGCCTGCATATCTATTTCCCACCTAGACACTGCAGAAAACACTGGCCCCCTAGCAGGAACAATTCCACCTAGCTTCCAAGTTCTGTTTGAGCTCAGGACTATCCTGTGAAATCACTGACTTCTGTGGTTGTGCAGGCCTCTTGGATATGGAAAGTTCTTCATCTGACTCCCTTGATTCCATCTGAGCCATTCATGATACAAGTTCAGAAGTATACCAATTCCATAAACATGGGAACCCCAACGGCCCCTCAACCACTTGAAGCTGGGTCTTGGGTGATGTGGGGCAGGATGACACTAAACAGGTTCTTGTCACTCTGGCTGTCACTGTTGTTCCCAGATGACCTCTGCTACCTGCTGCAGAATGTGACTTAGGAAGCCAGGATGGGATGACATACCCTTCTGAGCAGCCCCCAGCAGCCCCTCTGGTGGGGAGGTTGTGCAGGTGCTCATGGGCTACACTGTCCTCTCCTGGGCAGGTGCTGGATCTTTAAGGGGCACTGGTTTGCCTTCCCCCTGCAACTTTCTGTAGAGCTCTAGGTCTGGGCATCAGGGGAAATGCTCGCGGTTCGGGCAATGGGTTCAGAAAGCTGATAGGTGCTGCTTTCCTGCTGTGTGGACCACGGGCTGTGATGGCTCTGGAGTGTCAAAACACACGGGCTTTCTCTCTTACTGTTTCTTCAACTTTCTTCCCCTCTTTGATCCAACTGACCTTTAGGAAAATCCAGAAAGACTGTGACTTTTGCAGCCTGAACTGAGCTCTCTACAGTTAGGTATCTGTGTGGCTCTTCACACCTGGGTGATCGGTGTAAGCTCCTGCTCAGATGGGTCCTTGAATCTGGCTCTCCAGGATCTTGTAAAAGGCTGCAGTCCACATCGCAGGATGCTTTTAGCCACTGAGAAAGCCCTTTCTCAGCTCAGATCCTGGGGCAGGAGACTTCCCCAAGGTTTAGAACTTTAAGAACAAAAAAACCGGCCATGGCAGGCAAAGTGGGATGTTTGTGATTCAGGGCTCCTTGGGAAGATGCTGTCCATGATACAAAGAGGTCAGGTTGACGGAGAAAGAATAAATATCTTATAGATGATGTCATTGTTTATCAAAGTGTTCACTGTTGCCTGCATGGTGGGAGTGGCCCAGCTCTCTGGCTATTGACAGCTGCCAATGCAACTCCCAGCTGCCTGATTTGCTTCTGGTTCCGTATGAGGACACATGCAGCTCTGCTGTAACCATTCAGGTTTCTTCCTAGGATGGCCCCCTCTTCTCAAAGATAGGTTTCAGTGCACAACCCCTTCCCCATGGTAGCTTCCTTCTTCTCCTTTCAGTCCTTCATTCACAGCGAAGGTAAAACAGCCTTCTGCACCCATTTGCTTTGGCGGATCTGTGCTAAAGGAATTATGTCAGAGGGCCTGGAGCGCACACCATTTCCTCTTATCTGTGTGTATATGTAAACATGCACATGGCAGCGCTTCATTCTGTAAGCCTTCAGCAGCACCTTCCAGGATGCTGGCACTGGGACAGCTGAATGAAGCCTCATTGTGCCTACAAAGAGCACTGTGTCACAGAGACACAAAAAGAGAGAAATAACCTTTCAGAGTCACTGAGGATCTTGGTTAGAATCTCCACCCCACCGCACAGAGAGAACATGACCAGCTCCTGCTCTATTCCCCTGGGAGGAAAGGCTGTGGCTTCCATTTGATAAATAGGAAAGTGGGGTGCTGATATCCTGCGACTTTCCCTGGCAAAGCATCCCTAGGTCAGCAACTTTGCAATGCCCAGACATCTTATCAGTTCCTGGCCGCCTTGGCAAATGCCCACGAGCCACGCTGAGCTCACACAACACAGGTGCCCTCTTTCCCACTAGAGGAATCACAGATGCAGACACATGCATGTCATGCCTCTTGACCTCAACAGGAAGCCCCAAGAACTGATTAGACAGATGACGTGACCAGAAGGTCCCAAGCTAGGGAGGAGAAAAACAAACCTCTTCCTCTGCAGCTGAAGAGAACGCTATGTTCCAGGGACTAGAGAACAGAAACCTAGTCAGCACAGACCTGACTCCTAAGTACAGTTGCTTTGAACACTGGGCCCAGGTTGTTCACGTGTAAGCCTAGCTATGTGTAGTTAGATTGGAATGGCCTCAAGACAGGCAGTCAAGATGTTTCTGTGACAGCTCCCACATGCTACCTGTTATCTCTGAAAGTGGAGCTGGAGTAAAGCGCGTCAGGAAACTACGGGGTGTGCTTATCCTTCCTGTTTTCACATGCACTCTAAACTCTCCAAAAGGCTCCTTCAGTCCCCAAGCTGGCTCTGTTTTCCCACCTTGTCACTGTGTAATTTTCCCTTCGTAATGCAGGTCGCTCCGAGTTCCCTGAGAGCTAGTGTGAGTCCTGTTGGATGTGGGCCTCTGCTTGCACAGCATGGTCTTACACAACCAGGCTCACCCATCATTGTATCATCAGCCCCATCAACAGCTGCTGGCAGAGAGTGGGCACTGGGTCACAAGCTGAAAGGGGAACTAGGAGAATACGCCTCTCTCATGATGTACAGCAAACCTCAGCCCTCCTGTTGTATCCTGTTGTCCATACACCAAGAGGTCACTGCCCATGAGAATCAGTAGAAAATCTTGCCAGATATCCGATTCAAATTGGAAGTTCACACCTTCCTTTCCTTTGGGGAAATGAAATGACCTTTGGACATCTCCAGTCTTCCTTCCTGGCCTGTTTGCACCCTCAGCTGTCAGTCAGCTGCTGTCTCCCCAAGACTCCTCAGTGCCTAGAGTCTGTCCACCAACCTGGAAGAAATGCACTAGAGAATTTTTAACTAGAAATTAACTAGAGAATTTCCTGCACTCTTGGTGATTTATTTTTACAAACACACACACACAAATACTTCATTCTCCAGCAGCAACATTCCCAGAATTCCCAGAAGCACTGTTCACTTCACCTCTTTTCCGTGCAGAGAATATTCTCCTTGGCAGGTAATGGCAAGTAAGGAAGAAGAGTAAAAGTTACATTTGTAGCTTCCCGTACTCTCTAGTGACCCCCCAAAGAACTTTTCTTCTTGTCTAAACAAAATAATATGATACCCTTTTAGGAAGGATGAGTCTTGGGAGAGGTTCTAGTGTGTGCTATCCAGACTGCTCTCTGCCCCGAGACCTTCTCGCCTTGGCACTGCCTCTCTCCTCCTCGCACACACTCTTGTCTCTCAGGGTGCTGCTGGCCTGCTGGCCACAGAAGCGGACTCAACAGTAGGACCACCCCTGGCGCCCATCTAGATGGCAGTAACTCAGCGGTGTAGCTGAAGCCTGAGCGACTGTCGTCATTTGCTGTCAGTATAAACTCAGGCTTCACTGACATGGACCTGCCTCCCCAAACTTGCCTCACTGTCAGTCTAGCTAGATCTTTCCCATGCTCTCTTTTGCAGTTTTCTTTTTTATATATACAAGAAATAGAAAGTATGAGCATTACTTCCTTCTCCAAAATTTTTTCCTAACATACTGAGAACTGTTCCAACCCATGTTGCATCATCATATTGGTCTTGCTGGAGGTGGGCATGACCTCCAGACCCTCTACACTGTCTGCGAGAGCAAAGGATGGGCAGCTGCCCTGCCTCCCCTGTCTGCCTTCTCCTGTCACCAGCTTGCCCCATTCCTACTTATCCTCAGGTGTCCTGAGAGATTCTCCTAGGTAAGGAAGGTATCATCATAGCCCAGAAAAAAAAGCTCTCAGTATCCTAGCATTAGCGCTCTGGGCGTGCTCACTCATCCTGCGGCTCCATGCCAAACCCTCATTACAGATCACTAACCCTGGCCCTGGGAGGTGGTGTAGTCTGTGTCTGTCATGTTCTAGAGAAACCTAATGGGAGTTCTGGTCATTGTTGGCCAGCTCCTTCTGCTCTCTGCTTCTCTCCTGTGAAAGGAACGCATGGACCCTGCCACGCATGCCCTATCCTATGTTGCCTCCGTGATGTGCTTCCATAGACCCAGAAGCTTGGGCTGGCCCAGTTATGGGCTGAGACCTCCAAAGCCAAGAGCCACAGCAGCCCTTTGCAATGTGTGGGGAAGCGTGCCAACATAGAAGCGCCCTGGAACCACACAGTGAGCAGGTGTGCTGGCCATGCCATTGTGCTGGGCACCCTGTGGAATGATCTTGGCCACCTGACAGCGCTATAGCAGAGTCCTCACTCTCATCTTACCAGTGGAAGACACAGGGGTGACAAGGGTGTGAGTTCCTCTCAGAGCTTCCCCCAGCCAAGGTGCAAGTCCACAGTCCACAGCGTGGTTTTACATTGTGGGATTTTTTTAAATGACCTATCTCAAGGCTGGCTAGAGGATTTGCTTGAAAGCTTGCCTAGGCTTCACAGCCATCCCTTACTCTGACTTCTATAAAATACAGTTGAGCAAGCTCCATTTCTTTGTTTTCACATGAAAGATAGTTTTTTTATCATTTTTATAGAAAAGATTTTGAACATGTTAAAAAGTTGAAATAATTGTGCAGCAAATATCCCTATGTCTAGCCCCAAAAGCATTTGATGACGGCTTGCTATATCTGTTTTATTTCACATCATGCCTATCCTCACACTCTACCCCTCTGCCTGCCTGCACACACTGTTTCTTCTGTTGTTGAAACAAGCTCTCACTGTGTAGCCCAGGCTAGCATTGAGCTCAAGGTCTTCCTGTCTCATCATCGGAATGCTAGGATTATAGGCGTGTGACCATCACACCTGGCTGAGGATTTTACTTGTGTGCAGTAGAAGTATGTTGCAAACATTAGCATACTTGACTCCTGGGTGACTTCACCTGCATGTTACTGGAGTTTGCTTTGTACAGTTGTTCTTCAGGTGAACGTATACATATAGTGCCACGCACACATTTAAGGAGCTCACGGGTCATTTTAGTGGAACTCCATCCTAACCATCTTGAGATTAGTTTTTTATAAGAATCTCAAGAAGAATAAAGCTGGAACAGTATTTATAGGGAGCTTACAGGTGTGTATGTAATTTGTAGCTGTTCATACTGCCTGCCTCTGCCTTGACACATTTCGTATAGGCTGAGTGGGGAGGGCAAAGCAATCTGGTATAGTTGGAAGACTGCTAACCCAGAACAGTGGAGGTGGGCCAGTAGAATCAAATTACAGGAGGGAGGACACAGCTTTTTAAATATACTCAATGGGTCTCTGGGAGCTATTATAATCCAGAAGGTAATTTCAGGGATTGGATTTATCAGCCTACCTGAAGCAGCTAAACATTTAGGAAAATGTGACTTCAAAGTAAATAACCATTAAACTACAAGGTTCATGGTCCTTGAGAGACATCATAGCAGATAGTGAGGCCTACATCCAGCATCTCCGTCCCCAGCAACATCTGAGCTGTAGTGTAGAAACGGTACTGACACAGGCCCATTGTTCTTGCTAGGGTTCCTGCTACTGTGATGAAACGCAGTGACCAGAAGCAGGTTGGAGAGGAAGGGGTTTATTTGGCTTGTGCTTTCATATCCCTGTTCATCACTGAAGGAGTCAGGACAGGAACTCAAGCAGGGCCGGAGCCTGGGTGGCAGGAGCTGATGCGGAGACTGCAGAGGAATGCTGCTTACTGGCTTACTCCTCGTGGCTTGCTCAGACTATTTTCTTATAAAACCCAGGACTACCATTCCAGGTGTGGCAACACCCACAATGTGCTGGACCCTACTGCATTGCTAATTAATTACTAATTAAGAAAATACTCTGCAAGCTTGTTTAATTTGCAAGTCTGAACTTATAGATACATTTTTCTCAATTAAGGTTCCCTCCTCTCAGGGGATTATAGCTTGTGTTAAGTTGTCAGAAAACTATCCAGCACACCCATGAACTCCTTGTTTGAGAAGCAAAGCTGCAGTCCCAGAACACCAAAGCAGTTGGCATGCACAGCCAGTACTGTAGAGGAGATTGTAACACAGAAGTCCAGAGACCTGTAGGATCTGCTGGAGTAGCGAGCACAGGCAAGTGAAGCTACAAACAGAACCACCAAGAAAGACTAGGAAGGGAGACTCTGGAGCTCTCATAGATGGAGAATAGTGCCTTCGAGTCTCCCAAAGCTGGACTCAGCAGTAGGCAACAGTTTACATGGTCCTGTACTGCCCCCAAATCTTTCAAACAGGGATCAAAGTAACTCCAAATGACCACATCTCAGAACAAAGCTTAAGGATATACATATGAATGTCAAACTACTTAACACTCGAGGCAAAATTAGCACTGCCTGGCATCTAAGCAAAACTGATCAGGTAACAATTGGAAAGCCAGCCTGTAGCATTAGACACTGAAGATCTCTCAGACATGCCCAAAAACAGTGATGTTCATGACCATAACAGGATTAAATTATAAATTAATAACAAAATGGCCTCAGGGAAACCCTCAAGTATTGAAATAATATAGTTCTAAATGAAATAACCCATGGGCAAAAGAAAAAAAAGAATTAGGAAGTAGTTTGAGGTGATTGTGAATTACACCATGAAAGTGTAGATGCTGCTAAGCAGTGTGCTTTCCAGAGAATTCCATGGTGCTTTGCTATTCTGTAGCTGGGTTATGTTCTTCACTCAGAAACTAGAAAAAGAAGAGTGAAACTGAAGTGTAAAGTTAGCAGGAAAAAGTAAAGGTCAAAGCAGGAACCAATAAAATAAAAGAGAAAACTGATTTTGAAAGCTAACTCCACAGCTGGTTCTGTAACAAAACCAATACATAGGTGACACTGGCACAGGATATATCAAGAGAAAAAGGTTCTTTGTCAGTTTTAGGAAGGAGACATTTATATCATCACACAAATTCTGCATACATTATAAGAGACTATTATCCAAAGGGAGTATCACACACGACTTCATGCCATGGGTATGTTACTTTAAACACACCAGCTTCACACTATGAAAATACAAAGGCAGAACTCCAGAAGAAATACATAAGTTGAACAGCTTCAGATATAGTAAAGAAACTAAAAGCCTTCACACACTCGAGCACACATATACACGCTTGTGTGCGTGCACAGACACACACACACATACGTGCTTCCAGACTTCCTAGATATCTTCACCAATAACAAATTCATCCCAAAAGCTGAAGAGGAGAGCAGGTCCCAACTTATCCTATGAATCCACTAAGATTCCACTATCAGACAAAGACAGGTAAGAAGGAAAAAAAACAATATGAAATGATGGTGTATGGTGGCCCAGAGAAATGTGTTCCAGGAGTGCAAGGTTGGCTAACATTTAAAGTCTGTTCCCATATGAACCATTCTTTTAAGTCATCCTAATAGATGCATCCTTTGAAGCATTTGACAGTATACTTCATTTCTCATGAAAACTCCGTAAAGCAGGCAAAAAGGAATTTCCTCAAACTGATAAAGGCCATCGGTGAAAACTGGCAGCTAACCCATATGTGACAGTAGAACATGAAAAAGGGAAAGCACCTGTTTTATCTGATTTTCTTCAACACTTGTGGAGGAAAACAAAAGAGGAGGGCAAGAAGATGAGTGTATTTGTGTTGGCATACGATGCTTGAGCAGCTTCGTTTATAACTGCCTCAAAATTGGGAAGAGCTGCCCATCAGCAAAACAATCATCAGGTACGATGTGTCCATACAGTAGCTACAGCAATAACAGCATGTGGATAACTGCAGCAATATAGATGAATTTCAAGACAATTATGCTGAAAACAACCTGGCCATAAAACTTAGCACCTGCCATATTGTTTGATTGCTATAAAATTCTAGAAACTATAAACACCTTTGTGGTGCTGGATTATTGGTGGCATTTGAGGACTGAAGGGACTTTAAGGAAATCTTGAGAGTGCTGTTGTGATCTTGATTGTGGCTGTGGTGCCAGTGGTCCATGCATTGTTAAAACATACCAGCTTAATCCCAACACTAGGGGCAGCAGAGGCCACTGGACTGTCTATAAGTAAGAGTCCAGCCTGGTCTAGATAGTGAGCTCCAGACCAGCCAAGACTACATACTGAGACTTTGTCTTCAATGTGTGTGAGTGTGTGTGTGTGTGTGTGTGTGTGTGTGTGTGTGTGTGTGTGGCGCCCACACACACAATCTACCTATCATCTATCTCTCTCTGAGAGAGAGATGATGTGTCGTATTTCAGTTGTAACTACAGTAATCATTTATTTATAACCAAACTCTCCTTCCTTCATGTACCTCATCCAGACAGCTACCCAAAGGCTGTCCCCACTAGCATGCCCTCCTGCCCTCAGTACTACCCATCTTCTCCTGGCTGTCTTCTTCCTAGGACGTCCCCTTACCCCAGTGGTCATCCACAGAGATATTGGGTTCTTCTCACCCTGCAGGCTTTCACCACAGGGAACCGGAGAAAAAGTTTACTGGGTACTTTTCAAAGAAGGGTCCCCCTGTGTTTTTCTCGACCCTTTGGACACAGTGTTCCTGGCTTCTTGATGTTCTAGACTCTGAAGTGGATTTAGTCTGCAAGTTTGGATTAACGACTGAAACCTGGCTAGAGGAGCAAGGAGGGCAGATTCAGGAGTGGGGAGGAAAGCACTATTATAAAGGATGGGCTCCCTATGCTATAGGCCTGCAGATCTCTGCCAGCCTGCTGGCCTGTACTCCTGGCTATGCCAGCGTCCTTTATGAGGCACCACCCTTGCCCATCCTCCACCATGGCCCTTGGAGCTGCCTCTTCAGCTTGTTCCTAACTCATAACCTCTCTCAGCTTCCTTTGTGGCGTATATCTTCATGGGACACTGATGGCCCTGGCTGTATCTCCTCCTTCCTGGACCTTCCAGGGGGCCCCTGCTATGCTCCAGCCCTCCCCAGATTTGTCTGTGGCACCTGCAGGCAGGCATCCTTTCTGAGTCAGACTGAGGAAACTAATCACATCCTGACCTTGCCTCACCTCTCCCCAACCCCATGACACCATCTGATTGCATTAGATACAGGTCTTGTCCTAGCCATTGGACCCTTAACCCTCTATCTTCACTTTGCTGCTTGTCCCAGCACAGCAGAATTTATCTGAGCTGTGGAATGTGGCTCTGGCTTCCTTGCTCTGCTCCCAACCTCTTTTCCCTTCTCCCTTTTTTCTAATTGAAATTTTTATTTAAAAAAGCTGATTCTTAAATTTATAGTGGAATGCAAAGGACATTTGATAGACAAAACAATCTTTAAAACCAAAAGAAACAAAGCTAGAAGACATACATTAGCTGATATTAAGACTCCTTTTATAGATGCAGTGAGTGAGGACAGATAACTACATCAGTGGCTACAATAAAGTCCAGAAAGTAACCGGTACAAATAGTCAACTGATTTGCAACAGTGTTGCTGTGGCAGTTTAGAGGAAGAAAGTCACATTAGACTCACTAAGCTTCGGCTCTCCCTGGGAAGGGAAAATAGAAGAGATTTCATGGATATGCTAGCCCTTATCCCTTCTTAACCAGTAGCTAATGCAGCCGTGTTCCCCCTCACTTTGGTTGGCTTTCAGCAGCTTTCTGCAGGGTTTCTGGAGCCCTGCACAAACAGATCTGCCATGGGTATCTCACTTTTGCTTCTGCTGGAGATGGAAGGGCATTACTAGAACACTGACTTGGAGAGTTGCAGGTGTCAGATGGACAGGAACCATGGTATGGCCACTGGAAAGCTTCATCATTGGTAACCGTCAGTAGGGCTGCCACCTACATCTTGCTCTCAAGCTTCACCAGGAAGGCCGACCCAGAATGTGGAGGCACCAGAGGTCAGAGAATGCTGAAAGAGCTAGGAAGGTATTACTGGGCCCACATGAAGACAACAGGAATTGAGCCGTACATGCAAGTGGTCAGAGGACCTGTGCTCTGGGTAGGACTCACTGAGCTAGCTGCTTGTGAGCATTTGACCCAGAGCCTCCCAGCTGAAGGTGCTTTTTGTCTGTACCACAGGTCTCTGATCGAATGTCACCGTACAGAAAGTATTCGTTTGACTGCGAAGCTGGTATATCTACCTCACCTGTTGTGCCACCATCCCCACAGGGCCATCATTCACACATTTCCCCCCTTGGCTGCGTCGCAGGTGGAAGCAGAGGGCCACACCACCCCCTTCATCCACACATGCCGCAGGTGCTAGGCCAGCTCTGGGCTGACAGTGCTGGCAGTATCCCCCACCAGGTCCATGTCTGTTGCTGCGAGATGAGGCCACAAGCAAATGGCTGAAGGAACTGCATACAGTGACTTCTCCCAGATGGCAAGCCCATGAGGATGATATCAATGTCACTGGGCTGGAAGCACAGCAGTGAGAGAACAGAATTGTTCCAGGCCTGGACCAGACACTAAGCCCTTGGTAGACACTGCACTCCTAGGGACCTAGTCAACCTCCCAAAGCCGCTACCTGGGGCTGAGATGTTCAGCTTATAGACATGAGGGAATATACTCTTCCAGACATAGTGTGCCCATTATTCTTGAGTTATAGTAGGACTGTTGGGAAGATCCAGCTAAATGTAGACCCCCTGATGGAGCAGAGCCCTATGCATGCAGGTTGAGGGTGGAGGAAGGGAGAGAGAATGGAGGACTGGAGGGTTATAGACATCAGATGGACTGGAGAACCCCAAGCCCTTGTGAGGGACAACTGAGAAAATATTCACAGGACAGACAGTCCAAGGGAGGTTCTTCAGAATTTGCTGATATTTACAGGAGATCTACCTATACGCTAGTCCAAAGTTTCATCAACAAGACTGCAAAGGGAGGTGATCCCCTGACTGGCGAGGTGACTGAGGTAGAGGGGATCCTACAGGACTGCAGGGGATGGATTACTGGTGCTTATGAAGAAAAAATAGAAATTAGAGCCATATATGCCAGTGGACAGAAGGCCTGTGCATTCAGCTCCACAGGCCTGGCTAAGATAAAACTATGTGTGAGCACTTGACTTGAAGCACAGTTCACCTTGCCTTCATATGAGAGGCAAAACTCCTAATGACGGTGATAGTATGTCACTTCTATCTTGAGCTGACATACAGAGGAGCTAAGACTCGCACAGTGTGCATGGTACCCGACACAGAGCAGGTAGACTAGTACAGTACACATGGTACCCAACACACAGCAGGTTGACTAGTACAATACACGTGGTACCCAGCACACAGCAGGTAGACTAGTACAGTACACATGGTACCCAACACACAGCAGGTTGACTAGTACAATACACGTGGTACCCGGCACACAGCAGGTAGACTAGTACAGTACACGTGGTACCCGGCACACAGCAGATACACTGGACATGAGTTGGGTACTGTCGACCCAGTGTGCTTGTGTTAGCTCTGAAGGAATCTGTTTGTGTCTTTTGAGTATTTGCTTTGGTTGATAAACTGAAAGGGTAGAGCACGAGGCTGAATTCTCTATCCAGCACTGTCCAAACTGTTTCCCAGTTTGATACTCTAGGAGAAAGACAATGGTTATTTCATAGAAAATCCATTTCTGTAAAACGTGATCAGAGGCACTAGAGACGGTCCCCTAAACCAGGATTTCCTGTTGTTGGTCTATCAGGAGAGAACTGAACCAGCAGAAGCTATGTGACCCTTCCTGCTAAATAGAGGATGAACTTTCATGCTCCTTCATCCACATCACAGACTGCATATATGTGGCAGTGAGTAAGCCTACTAGGGCTTCTCACCCAGGTGTCCCTTCCAGCAGGACTGTAAGTGGAAGAACACAAGAAGCAATGAATATAGTTTTGGGGGAGAGACCTATAAACAAATATCTATGGACTCCACAGTGCTTTTTATTTTCTCACATGTAACCACAAGTCATTGAAAGATTACAGTATATTTGTATTTTGCAAAGGCTCTTTGGGACAGTAAGCAGCATGGCCATTCGTCTAGACTTCAGTTCTCCAACACATGCGCATCTCTCTTCTGTACACTTTGTTGTCCATAGAGACAGTGACTCTCCCCATCTTCACTGCAGGTCCCCTTGCTCGTGTGAGGTCCTTCGGCTGCAGAAACCACCTGTACAGCTCCCAGGATCATCACTAAAGGAATCCACGCGACAGGAAATGAAACCATCAAGAAGTAGTACTTCCCTGTCTCCAGGCCAATGCCCACAGTGGATTTTTCGGTGTTCCTGCCGTAATAGTCAAAAGGGAGATGGTGCTTTGCTGTGGGGCTTGTGTGCCAAGGACATGCGATCTGCCTCTGAATGCTCACAGTTGCCAATAAACTGCTCTTGTTGGCAGAGTAATGGGAACACACAGGCTGAAACTCAACACTCATACTTGAGTATAGTTATGGGCACAAGGAATCATGCCTTACATTGATTTTTGCATCTTTGAGACTTTGACCATGGTTAAAATCACTTCTTTAAGATCTTTTCAATTCTAGGTGGATAAAAGAATAAATCAACAGAAACAGATAGATTCTATCACATGCTACATGATACTCAGTTTCTGGAGTATGAAGAATGATGGAGGAAGGCTGCTACAGGATGACTTTTGCAGGATAGTAAAGCATAAGATTTATATTTCTCACACAGTGAATCCTCACACCACAGATGATCTTAGACCATGATCTGACCAACTAAGCTTTTAAAATTCAACTAGTGTTTCCCAGAAGAGGAGCCCTCCTTGACTTTGTGAGCAGGACACTCCTGGCTGCTTACAAAATGATGGGAAGCAAAGATCAAAACACTGGAAGGGTTGTCCCTTTTCTTAAGGCTTGTGTCCCACTTATATAACTGTCCCCAGTGTCCCAGTAGGCTATGAAGTGCAGCGGGCCACTCTGAAGGAGCCTTGCATGGAGCCTGAGACTTCACCAATAGCCTTCAGAGATCCTACAGAGGGCCAAGGAGCAAGGTGTTGGGTGCTTACATGTCACCAAGGGCAGTCCAAATTGTTCTGCATATTCTGTGACTTACATTTTATCCTGACACACTTCAGCATGGTCCAGCAGCTGCTCTGGTATTATATGACAGTCTTACAGCACAGGGTGTGTAGACACCATCTTTAAAGAATTTATGCTCAGCAGGAAGTTTCATGGTTTTCTTTCTTTCTTTTTGTTTTTCATGTGTCTCTAAAACCTTTTCTTATATGGAGAAAACCATGACAGCAGTAGAAGTCAAAAGAAGTTCATGATACAAAATTTCTGCCTTAGTGAAAAAAATATATATATACATGAAATCATTTTGTTGGTTCACCCTGTTTCAAATCTAGGCGCCGGGCAGAATGGAACTTTCTCAGTGAGGCAAGAGCTGCCAGCCAATTGCTCTTAGTCACAGCTGTCTGCTCTTTCTCTTAGTGCCACAAATAAATGCAAATCCAATCCTGTAACTGTCGTGTGGATTTCATGCTACAGTGTATGTCCTGCCTGCAAAATGGAGGAGTTAATTTATTCTGCCAACAGATATGTTGGCTGCTGTGTTAATCAGTGTTCCATCACGGTGACCAAACACCTGAGGTAAACCGTTTAAGAGGGTTTATTTTGGCTCCTGGTTTTAGAGATGTTGGCCTCATTGCTGCCCCTCTGGCGATACAACACATCATGACAGGAGTGAATGCTGGAGCTCACTTTATAGTGGCATGATACAGAAGACGGGGGAGGGGCTGGGATCTTGTTCTCTCTCTCTCTCTCTCAGATATCTCGGCTGTGTAACCACATTTACCTAACTTCCTGTATGCCTCATCTCCTGCAGGTTCCCTCCCAATAGTGCCACAGGCTGGGACCAACCTTTTAATGCATAGGCCTTTGGGGGCCTTTCAAAGTCAAAACTATACTGAATCTTTCTGCATTCCTGAGTCCCAGCAAATACAATAGACAAAGCCATCATCACCATATAGGTTAGATTATAGAAGAGAGAAAAATCATCAGGAAAAGGGGACAGCAGACTCAAACAGGAGGTGATGGGGAAAGGCCTTGGTTTGAGTAAATTACTGAATGAAAAGATATAAATAAGGCAGAGGGAAGAGTGAGAACAAGGCCTCTAAGGGCACATCCTAGGGGAGAGGAGTGAGGAAGAGGCTGTTGTAGAAGATGAAAGAACAGTGCAAATGAGCATCTTTCAGGCCTGTAACTCCCAACCCCTACAGTCTTTGTGAACTGTCTGGAGCCCTTTTCACTGAAGCCGTGCTCCCCAACCAAACCTGAGAGGTCCAGAGATGGTCCTTGGGGAGCAAAGGGGTTCCCTTCTCTAGTTAATTTTGCTCACGTGGATCAATATGATCCTATGTGTGCTTGTGTTCTGCTCCTCCAAGGACATAAGCCTTCAGGTTTTGAGGTGACATAGAATAATTGCAGCCTCCCGGTTCATGCTGCGGTCTCTTCTAAGGGTTGTCATAGTTACTTTTGTCTCATCTTCTTAATAAACCCAAATATCAAAGCAACAACTTCCAGATGAGCAAACTGGAGGCTAAGATGGCTAGACAGGCCCATCATGGGGCTTACGTGCTTGCAGCAGCCTTCTGTGACTCCTGCTGCCCAGAGTTCAGGCTGAATTCTCTCCTTAGCCCACCAGATTCATAGACCCTATCTCTCCTCCTCTAAAACCTGCTGATCAGCTCTCAAGAAGGAAGTTGCTCGTGACTCTCTGATTTTAGGAAGCAGGCCCTTTACCGCCCCGTCTAAACCGCCTTTCCACCGTTTCCTTTCTCCACATCCAACCACGCTTTACTGAGAGACCCTGAAACCATATATATTTTGATATTTTTTGATTTTCCCCTGCCTGCTATGCCCAGAATCCTCCACTAGCCATCCCCTCCAACTAGAGTCTCCAGCCTTGTCCTAGACAACTCTCTCCAGCATGCTTACACCTCCTTGCCTTGTCTCCTCTCAGCCTCTGTTAGCTGTGCTTCACACACTAAACTCCTCATCTCTCACCTTGCTGGCTACAAAGATGAACCTCCAGGAAGGGAGCAGGAAAGACTTAGTTCATTCAGGGAAACCCCAACAGAGGTTAAGACTCCGGTCATCATCCTGGCGGGAAGCCTGCGAAGACCTCTAGCCACTCCCTTCCAGCCGTATTACACAACACAGAGGCAGGGAGCAAAAGGTGAGCGATCTCAAACAGGAAGTAAATGGCTCAGCTCCAGTCATTGCCCAGCTAATTAGGAAACGCAGTCCCAAAATATCCCAATGTAGCTCATAAAATCCATGGCATCTATTGCCAGATTCTGGCCCACACAGTGCAGTAAAGGTTTAGTGAATGCCTCGGTCTCCTAGGAAAGCCCAGATTAGTGTAGGAGATCCGAGCTCAGGTTCACATCTTGCCTGAGGTTTGTGTGCTTTGTTCGCTGCCTCTATGTGGCACATTATGGCCAGAAAGCCTCCTGGAAGAAGTCCTTACAGGCACCCCTGCAGGGCTAGTAGCCTGAAAAAACAAAAACAAAACAAAACAAAACAAAAAAAATCCCTGGCCACTCTTCCCTGATGGATTTAACTTCTAAAACCTGCTGATCCGCTCTCAAGAAGGAAGTTGTTTGTGACTCTGATTCAGAAGGCAGGCCATTGACAGCTTGCCTAACACATTCAGCTTTCCCAGCTGCCTCTTCAGTGACGGATCCCAGAAGTCCTGCTATGAGCATCTCTACTACACAAATAGAGTCCCTTTCTAGGCCTCTGGAAAGCCCTTCAGCTCAGCTCCCGATCTGGAAGGCTGCTGGCTTGTGTGTCCTGCCAGCTCGCCTCACTTGACCATGACCCCACTTTGTCGTGTGTGTGTGTGTCTGGGCCTTGTGCCTGCACCTCCTGAGTGGCTCACTTCAGTGGTTTCCAAGTCAGAAAGACAGGGAAACATTTGCTAATCACTGAATTCTTCTGTGATTTTTCTCCTTCCATGACTGTGGGTATTTGTCCCATTGCTGCTTCTCCATGGCTCCCCTTACTGCCTCTGCCTTGTACCAGCTTCCTGAAGGTCAAGCCTCTACCCACAGTGCCTTCCTTAGACCTCCAGGTTAGACCAGGCAGCCAGCATTCTGACCAATGGGCTCAGTGGCAGCTCCACAATGCCTGCTGGTCAGGCCGCCTCCCGCGGGTAGCAACTGTGCTGTGTCTGGTTCATCGTGTTAACTTCTGGGACACATACCCATTGGTTTGGAACCCAAAATATTTAGACAAGAGTGTGACATTATTCCTCCATCACAGAAACACAAAGGAAGAAAAGAGCCCAAAAAATAGAGTCACTTCACAAATTAGCAGGATCAGTGGCTCCATTGTCCTTTTAGATCCCATGTACATGGCTCAGAAAGAGGAAGAAAGTGTTTCCTACCCCAGCTTATGCCTGGGTGCAGCCACATCCCTCTACTCTGAGTAGGGGAGCAGGTACGCTCAGTGCACAGGAGCGCACACTAGCGATTGGCCTGAGAGCAGTTCTGGAACCTACCACGGTGTCACTTTCTTCTTCAGTAGGGGATTGAGCCAGGAGACATCTCTCCTCTCCTCAAAACATCCTGGCTCCTGAAAGGGCTGGGACATTTTCAGAACCAGAAGCCATCAGAAGTACAAGTTGAGATCCAAAGGGCTCGCTGAGGGTACTCTTTTTCAGGGACCGCCATGGTGGGCACAAATATGTTTGTTCCTGGACTCACGGGATCTGATCCCGACTGATCCCGGCATTTCCTCTAATACCCATCAGAGTGATAGACTTTTCCTGACAGCTCTTTTTTGTTGTTGTTGTTATAACAGAGAACTGTACTGTCAGTGAAAGGGGGATTGGTCCATCAACCAGGAAGAAGAGGGCCAGAAGGCCAAGGATGGGTGATTCCAGAGATCCAGGGAGGCTGGCTGCTAGCATGACAGATGTCCTTGGGGCAGGGAGGGAAGAAGAGCAGGTGGAGAAAGCAGGTAGCCCAAATCACTACCATACTGTGCCTCTGTCTTCTCTGCCTCATCTTGAGGCTCTGTTCTCATGATTAACCCCCCAACCCAAGGGTACAGAAACATTTGGCACACCCATGCCCCCCTTCTTTCCTTTCTCCTCCTTCCTCCCCTTCTCCTTTTACCTTCCTCCTTTCAATCTTCCCCCATTCCTCATTCCTTCCTTCCATCCATCATCCCTCCCTCCCTTCTTCCCTTCCTTGGTTCATTCCTTTCCTCTCCCTTCTTTCTTCCTGTCTAATACTAGAGAACTTCTCTCAGTTGGAATCCCTGATGGGTGCCTGAGACAATTACAAATTAGTGTCTCTGCCTTCCAGTAAGCCTGCTGGCAAGTAGCCACATGGAAATGCCAATCAAGAGTGTAACAAGTATCCTGGGGGAGAAGAGATGTGGGGCAAAGATTGGAGGCTCTTCCTGGTGGGTGGCTGGAGTGGAAGCCCCTCACATGAGCATCAAGAGAAAGGCTTCTTTTCAGGTTAATGAAGCAGGGCATAGCCAGAGGGCGGGGGAAGCCAGGGCCATGGTGGAAAACTCAGACTAGAGGTTCTGCACAGGGGCTCTGTTCCACTGCAGACATTCCTAGGGCTGAGGCTGCTGCCACCCACTCCTGTGTTCCACTAGAAATACAAATGTGTTCAAAGCGGAAAGATCAAGAAGCGATTAACCATGCTGGCACCTGCTCATGAGTGGTTTGGCCGTGTTCCCAACTGGGGTGTGCGCCGAGTGAGCGCAGGTGGCAGTAGCTTGCCTCACACCGCCTGGCATACTCCTGCGGAGCAACCATGCACTGTGCTTTCTGGACCTGCATCTCAGACCCTTCCTCTAGATGCGGAGGCTGGAAACTCATGAGGGAGAAGAAATGGGCTGTCAGTCCAGGTGGGACCACACATTGCTCTCTCCCTCGCCTCTACCAGATGTCTGAGAGCAGCAGCGTTAGGCCCGGCCACCACGCCCGTACCCAGATTCTGTGACCAGAGTGGGACTGGCCCTGCCACACAGGCAAAGTAGAGGGCTTGCTCAAGGCTGGGCTCTGCTGGTGCCCCTCCACTCGGTTGTGGCCTTTCAGATTTCCTGATGCTCTTCAGGTTCTGCCCCCTCTAAAACTTCAGCAGCTTTCATGTCTCTGAAAATACCATGTGGGCTCATTCTACCATGCTTTATCAGAACAGCAGTTGATCCTTCAAAACCCAACCACCTCCCAAGGAAAGCCTCTTATAACCACTTAGTCCCCTGTGGAATGTCATGCTTCTTGTTACTATGGCCATTTCTCAATGGAGTCTATTGGCGTTTGTGACCCGGAACTCTGTGGGCCTCATTCATGTGGGAGTGTCAAGTCTGAGAACGCAAGACTGATGCCATGGGCATTCGCTGAATGGTGCAGAGTCTGCCCCAACCAGACTGGCAGCACATTCTGAATACAAAACTCCTGACGACCGGCTTGGCCAATGGCTAGTGGGCAGATGCCCAAGAGAGGGAGGCTGCAGTGTTCCTGCAGGGCAACTCAGAGGCCTTGGAAAGACTCCAGACTGCAAGGATAGCAGTGGCCAGGGACGGGACAAAGAATGGGCTTGCTGGCAGGTTTCCAACTCAAGGGTACAGCTGGCCAAGCCCCAGGTTGGGCAGAGAGCCACTGGCACTGGGGATGAAGAGTTGGCTGAGGTGGGGCTTAGAACAAGATGGCCACAAGCCACTCCGAATCCGGCTGTGTGAATGAGGAAGCTGCTGGGAGTCAGTGAGTGAGTCACACGTGACTAAAGGCTCAGCTTAGAAAGCAGACTGGAGTATGCCCTGGAGTAATCGACTCTGTTTCACAGAGCCAAAGTCCCCGGCGATGGCACCAAGACATTTACCATCCCAGATCTTCTTGAGTAACATCATGGATACTGACCCAAACAGTGCCGTTTTCTGAGTGATGACAAAAATGGGCTTTTAAGGCCCCCTCCTATGAGTTAGGGGGTCTACCAAGGCCCTGTGACATCTTTGACCACACAGGAGTTAAGGGGTCAGCTGGCAGGGTCCGCCACTCCCCTCTACCTTCCTTTGCTTTGCTCCTTTCTCCTCTTTATACAAAAAGGAGTAATTAACTTAACAGACCAAGTAACTTGGAGCCTCTTAAGCATTGCCCGGACTCAGCAATGTGGAGATCACAAGTGTTTCCTGAATCTGAGAAAGCCAAACCCTGGCCTTGTCAGATCCTTCTTCCTACCAACCGAAGCAGAGAGACATCTGGTGACTTGCTGATGGTCACACTTGAGTTTACCCTAACATTGGCCTAAACCCAAATCTGACTCTCCCCTATCCACTGTACCCTAGGAAGAGCTCCAGGCCCAGGAGTAATGAATGTTTCTCGTTGGCTGGACTCATGTACTCAAAGCTGCACCTGATCAATGTGTATATGAGTTTGACTTACAGCTGAAGAGGGTAGCAGGCCCTCTGTTGCCAGGATTCCTGAACCAGGAACCTCACGGGGGGAAGAGAGGCATAGTTCCTCACCAAGACCTCCTAGCACCCAAGCAGCATCAAGTCAAGACTGCTGAGCCCTTGGTTGATCCTTGCATCTTTGGGTGCATTTGAGCGATGAGGACCTAACTTCATAGAGATCTCGCCTGAGAACAAGAAAAGACAGTTTCAGCATAGGCCCCACCGTATACATTCCTGAGCATTTGAAACTACAACCTAAAGGATACCCAAGGCGAGGCCATGAAGCATGGCCTGGGAGGAAGTTTTCTAGGTGCCATCAGGCCTAGCGTCCCCCACAAGGGCCTTCTGACTCTGCTTGCCTGGTACTTGTGACTCTCAGGAACCTGAGGCCAAGAAGCTGCTACCAATATCATGTGACTGCAAAACCTGAGGTGAGGCTGAGCACCCAGCTCTCTCCACACGTGCTTGCTTTCTCAGCTTTCTTCCCAAGCACACGCTCAGCCATAAGATAGAGCATCATGGGAAATGCAGAGCTGATCTGGCCAGTCTGCCTATTCCCTTACAGATGAGAGAAACAGCACGGTTCGCCTCAGAGGGCACCACCAGCAACTGTACTGAATGAGGGCCAAGTGTGCTGGCTGTGAGTCAGTGTCTGGTCCCCTGTCGCTTCCGGGATCCTCAGGGACCAACAGGCAGCAAGCCCGGCAGTGGGTGTGAGCACCAGTGGGATGTGGCAGTGCTTCCTTGATGAACTCTCTGCCAGACACAGGGAAGACAGCCATCTCTCCTCCAGACATAGCTGTCCCAGACTGTCCCCTGTGGTGGACGGCGTGGCAACATGCCCAAAAGGTCCCTTTTCTTTTCGCCACTACTTCCAGCTTTTCTTTATTAAGCAAGTAGTGATTTTATCATATGGACAATAGGCAAGAAGCATGGCTGTGCAGAATTCCTGAAGACTCTTGTCACTATAATCACTACTGCTTTCTTCAGCCAGGACCTGGCTGCTTGCTACACTTGCTTGAACTCTGAAGCTCATGTGATCCTTCTGCCTCAGTTTCCTGAGCAGCCAGGACTCCAAACACTTGCCTCTGCTCAGGGAATTTTTTTTTTCTTAGACACAATGTCACTCGATAGCCCCACTGACACTGACCTGGAACTCATTGTGCAGAGAACCACCCGCCTCTGTTTCCTAAAGATTGGCACTAAAGGAATGTGCCACCATTCCCAGGTTCATTTTATTTTTCTAATCAGAGATATTTATGGAATGCAATTTGAGCATTCATTACATAAGTACAGTGTAAAATGATCAGATTAGGTTAATTAGCATTGCCTTATGTTAGAAACCTTCAAATCCTATCTTCTAGTTCTTTATAAAATGTATAATAAATTGTAGAATGCTGTCACCCTGCTGTGCTGCGCAACACTGGAATTTAACCCTCGTGGTGAACTCTATTTTGGTACTGATTATATTCATCTCTTTGTCTCTGTTCCTCCTGCCCTCCTGAGCCTCTAGTGGCCACTATTCTCTCTACTTCTGGAAAACCAGTGTTTTTTTTTTTTTTTTCTTTCCACATGTAAAAGAGATCACCCAGCATCTGTCTTTCTGTGCCCGGCTTAACATAATGTCTTCTAGACCCATCCATGGATCTGGATGCTGCAAATGATAGGACTTCATTTTATGACTGAATACTATATTATTTGTGTGTGTGTGTGTGTGTGTGTGTGTGTGTGTGTGTGTGTGACATTTTCTTTAGCTATTCATCCATGGATGCATACCTGTAGATCCCATACATTGGCCATTGTGAACGGTGATGCAGTAAACACAGAAGTACTGAGTTTATTTCTGTTGACTATTCTCTCGGTAATGGGATATATAGATCATACAGTGGATCTGCTTGTGTTTTGTGGTTTCCATAGCAGCTCTGACTGTCCATTTCTCTAACAAAGCTATACTGATGGTGTTCTCACCCAGGATGTGTTATCTTCTGAGTCTTCAATAACAGCCCCTCCACCCAGGGTCAGATGATATGTCATTGTGGTTTGGATTTGCATTTCCCTAAAGGTGATGAATGTTTTTGCAGGGCCTCTGCTGGCAGAATTGCTTAGGTAGGCATTCATGCTGCATCCTGGCTACAGGAGGCTGTCAGAGAACCTGCATGCATGTAATTCTTTGAGCTTCCCTGGGTTGGAAGATCAGATCTTGGTACAGTCATACCCAAGTGCTCTTGACTTTAATGGGACAATAGTTCCAGTGAACTTAACAACTTCCCAGTTCTGATTCTGGACTTCAGCATGATCCTGGACCTTAGGGCTGTGAACATTGCTCAGGAACTCGTGAGCACAGCTCCAGCTATCAGCACTTGGCCCATTTCTCCAGGGCCTCCTCCGTGAGAAAGACAGCCTCTGGCTTAATTTTAATGAAGCAACCTCTGTTAGCCGTAGTCTGGTGACCTCATACCTTACTTTCTGCCCTTGTATAGCTATCATAGTCAAGACCCCCTTTGCCATTTGGGCTGGCCTCCGGAACTCTACTTTGATTTTAGATTAGCCCACATGATGGGGTTGGGCTTAGCCAGTGGCAACACGGTTCAAATATAGCTCTGTTGTCAGATCCAGGTGAGAGGCAGTCCTGCTTGTCACGTATTCCCCAGGCCATGTGGCTGATGATGCAGTTTAGGCACTGGGTTTCCTCACCTGTGTCACTGGAAGATCTGGAGACCAGAAGGTGATGAGTGAACACACTCACAGCCTCCCCTGATGGGAGAGTGAAGTCAGAAAGGCAGGAGTGCTCAGCTATCTGACTCATGCTGTTTGGGACCATGCCGAGTGCTCGCTCATGTGGCAAGAAGACTTAAGCCCTGGGCTTTGGCCACAGGTTTTCTGGCAGTAGGCTCTGTAGCATATGACAAGCACCTCTTCCTAGTGAGCTTCTGTCTCTTCTTCGCAACATGAGGAGCGTACAGTGCTCACCAAGGGCTCTCTAGAGCCCTGGTGTTCTGGAACTCATGCTGTGTCCACCAAGATCCAGAAACACCCTCATGCAGGCACGTGACTTGAGGAGACAAATTCCAGAACTGCTCTCAGAAGGATGAGTGTAACAAACCTGGCTAGTTGTGGGTCCTGGGGTGATAGGCAAGGGAAGGGACAGTCACCACAGCCTGACAAGGGTTCTATGCTCAGCAACTCTTTGAAGAGGAGATAAGCTTGTGTGATTAGAGAATCAGTCGCTGACCGCCACAGCCTGGCTGGACAGGAAGTGCTTTGGTGTGTTAGTTTCTAGGCCCTCCTAGTGCTTTCCTTCCGGGCCCAACTAGAATTCACAAGACGGGAAATTTCAGTGATCATCCTCCAAGGTCCATGACAGTCAACCTCCAGGTCCCGTGATGGTCTGCCTTTAGGTTCCACCATGGCCAATCCTTAGGGCCCATGATGGTCAGCCTCCAGTTCCCACAATGGTTAGCCTTCAGGTTCTGTCATGGTCAGCCTTTAGGTTCTATGATAGTCAGTTTGTAGGTTCCATGCTGGTCAGTCCATAGGTTCCATGGTGGTCAGTCCGTAGGTTCCATGCTGGTCAGTCCGTAGGTTCCATGCTGGTCAGTCTGAAGGTTCCATGGTGGTCAGTCTGTAGGTTCCATGGTGGTCAGTCTGTAGGTTCCATGCTGGTCAGTCTGTAGGTTCCATGGTAGTCAGTCCGTAGGTTCCATGGTGGTCAGTCCGTAGGTTCCATGGTGGTCAGTCCGTAGG
>PVIU01016132.1:0-45965 GCA_004026605.1 Ondatra zibethicus | reverse complement strand
TCTTTTTGAGAACCGAGTCTTTTTGAATGCACTCCTTCCTAGGCCAGGAGGGATGGGGGTGGGCCTTGGACTTCCAACAGGGCAGGGCACCATGCCCTCTTTCAAGGAAGAAGGGGGAGGGAGGATGGGTGGGGGGGTAGTGGGAGGGGACCGGGAGAAGGGGAAGAAAGGAAAAAAAAATTATTTCTTTAATTATGTTCTTGAATGGAAAAAATAAAACAAAACAATGTATGGGAAAAAAAAGAAGTACCTGTAAAGCCTTCAGAATTCTCACAATTTGAGGAAGTGTATAATTTATACCAAAAACTGAAAATACAGATGTTTATGGCTGTGATAAAAGTAAAGTTTCTTGAAATTTATAAATTATGCATCTGAAAAATAATCCTTATTTTAGTGAATGATCCATGTCAAAGTATAGAGGAACATGTTTATGTGAACTCAATAAATGACAATAAATTCACAAGATCTTATTTTTCATTTATTAGCAGAGATTTATAAGTGGGAACTCTTTCTTTGATTTATGTTTTTGAAAATATGAAATAATCTTCTTGTAGCTAAATATAAAGGAATACATATGCTGATACTTTTAACAATACAACTGCCTTTTTGTTGACAGCTTGGAATATTTTCATTGGAAATAGTCAAACATTTATCAGGATCACAAAATCATATTCTAGCAGCATAAGAACAGTAGAATGGTTCTTTTGGTTGTTGTTTGTTTTATCAGCTTTAGAAAGCAAATAATTGTATAAACCCTTTAAGAATCATGCTTGTATGTACACTTTAGGAAGCATACACTTGTGTGTACAGTTTAGGAAGCATGCACTTGTGTGTACAGTTTAGGAAGCATGTACTTGTGTGTACAGTTTAGGAAATAAGAAATAAAAAATAATAAATTTTGAAATGATGGAGAAAAAACAGAGTGAAAAGTAGACCCTATGCAAATGAAAATAAGAGTTATTTATTTAGAATTAGAATTATTAATTATTTATTTAAAATTAGAATTCCAAAAATTTACAGGAAGGTGATTAATTTTTTGTTTCTCAAGACAGGATTTCTCTGTGTTTCCCTGGCTCTCCTGGAGTTCATTCTGTAGATGAGACTGACCTCAAACTCTCAGAAATAATAAATAATAACTCACATGCAATAATACAATACATTATAATAGGAAATTTCACAAGAAATCAACCCAACTTGAAAAAAGCAAAAAAAGCAACAAAAGAATACAATTGAGATAAATTAATAAAAATGAATGTGTTATTTCATAGTAAATTAGAGAACAGCCAACAGATTAGGAAAGTGAAGGAAGTCAACATATCACTTTCAAACTAAAAGACAGACTGTAAAATTGTTAGAAAGATATTATTAAAATGTTAAAGAGTTGTGATCATGTATTTGAAGTTGAAAATGGAGACAAGAGATAACTAATTTTAGAACCAATAATTTTCAAACTGAATATTAAATCTATAATTTTATTAAGTGTAACAAAGCAATTAACCTAGCTCTTCTACTACTACATTTGTTATTTTTGATCAAATTGCCACAATTTCCATTCCCAAATGTGTTGTTTTTATTTTACCCAAATATTTTTTATCAGCAAGCTCTCTCCTTTTCTGTTACGATATATGTTGAATACCTGAGACTATGTTTATAGTTGATTAAAAATGAATTAATATGTGTGTACTTTATGGAGTGTTAAGTAAAATGAGCTCCAACTTCCAACACATGTTCCTTATATAAACCTATCATTTTGATTTCATAATAAATGTTTCTGTAGAGTGTAATTTCAAAACTCTTTATGCTCATACTTGTACTCATAAACATTGTCCAGTTAAATAAGAAAGCCTTATCTCTTTAGAAAACGAAAACAAACAGCAATCATGCATGAAATCTAACCTACATTATGTTTTTTATGCAATCATTATTACCAAAATAGCCAAATACAACAGCTGCGTTACTCTGCAGAATATGTGTGAGTTGCCACTTCATTACTCTCAAGTTTAGGGGATAGCCTCATTGAAATTCCACTGCATTTTAGATATCATTGCAAACTGGCAAGGAGTTCAGGATGTTCAAGCTTAAGGGCAAAACAATTCTCCATTTTTTATTTTTAGAAACTTCTCTGATGCCCACTCTTTTTTTTTTTGTCTTCTGCAATGTCAGAGTTTATTTAAATGCATGAAAGTTATACCAATTTTATTGGCTTCACTTTTCTAAGTAGTCAGTTTCCATTGATAGCTGCACCATTGGCAGACATAACTTCTCCAATTCATATCTAAACTAAAAATATTATTTTTCACATTAAATGCTGTACATCACACAGTAACTTACATTAAAGATTTTTGGCAAAACTCTATTTTAACATTGCCTTGTATTTGTGTCATATTGCAATTCACTATCCAATGAAAAGACTTTAATACACAGAGGTATGAAAATGATGTTTAGCATCAAGAAGTACTAAATGATGTTCAAATAATTACCAGATGTAGAAATCTTTAACAGGTCCTAAAGATGGGAAATAACTTTATTAAGGGACACATTTACAACAGTGCCCTTCTTAAAGACAAAAATATTGCTGGATACTGAATGAGGGAAATATTGGTTGCTTTGATTGCCTTAGATTTCATCCACATAAGAAACAAAACTCCAGAGGAGAGAACAGATAACAGTGAGTCAGAAGCATGAATACACGGGAGTGGGAAAGGTGTATCAAATGCCTCATAATGAGTGTATAATGTCTATTTTAGAAGACCGAAATTCCCAGAGCATTGCAGCAGCAGGAAGATCTTTGAATACAAAAGCCTTATGATAGGTGAGCATAAGGACATTTGGTGCAAGGAGGGCAGCTGCTTGTTCGTCCTGGCCACCTAGCTAGCTTAGCCCCGAAATAACCACATAGAAACTGTATTAATTAAATCACTGCTTAGCCCATTAGCTCTAGTTTTTTATTGACTAATTTTTACATCTTAATTTAACCCATTTTTATTAATCTGTGTTGCCACATGGCAGTGGCTTACAAAGTAATATTTTCAGCGTCTGTCTGCAGCAGATCCATGGCAGCTCTCTCTGATTCTGCTTTCTTACTCCCAGCAGAGTGTGAAATAATATAAATGAATTCAGTGCCTATACAGAGATAGCTGCAGCTTTGATGATTAGCCTGGACCAGAACTGTGAGGTATCAGTGACAGTGCTTTTTTATGCTAGACATGCTTTTTTATGCTGCCCTAGGCTGAGTTTCTAAATTATGTCCACTAAAGAGGATCACTTAAAGAATTATATCAGTTACTGAAGAATATTGACAGAAGTACTAATGTGAGATTGAGACTGAGGTAATGAGCAAAAACACACATGTGGAGGAATATTAGCATTCATAATTAGCAAGGCTGCCAAACTTTGAGTCTCCTTTATAACTTTTGAACTCTGAGTCTCATTTGACACCTACTAAATAAATTGTCATAACTTACTAATTGGTTCTCATTTCTGAATTTTTCACATTGCTGGCTCATGCAGTTATATAGTTTACGAACACCTCTATAAACTAAAGTAAAAATCTACAGAGTACATATGTATTGCAAAGTCATAATTTATCATTCAATTAAAATATCCAAAGTTGTATGTGAAAATAATTGTGGCAATTACTTTATTGTGTAATCAACATAAACTTCTTTCATTTTTATTAAAAAATGAAAGGAAGTTTGCAGCTCTAGATGATTTCAGGTTTTCATTTTAATTCATTTTGTACAGCTGCTCAGTCAGCATGTGGCCACTAACACATCATCTGCCTTGTCACCTTTATGGCGTGATTCAGTGAGAAGGAGCTATCATTCCTCCTAGGGAACAAGGGGCCTTGACATGAGTTTTCACTTATTAAAAGTTTGGATTTTGAAACTTCTTTAATAAATGTATGTGTTGACCTGTTCCACAGTATGATTAATGTTCAAGGAAACACATTCTCACTTTATCTAGATGGGCTTATTAATGTTCTAACTCATTTGAACACATACAATGCATCAAAAAATTCTTTATTACTTAATATTTTAATGTACATGACTTCTCTAAAATGGCTATAGATAAAGCTACATAAAATTTTATCTTATTTCTTAATTCTATTGCTAAACTGTCAAAGTTGCTGTAGTGTCAACATATTGTAAAATTTTTAATAATTATTCTGTGAATTGAAGCATATATTTTTCCAGATTGAAGGTATAAATTATAAATATATTTTTAACTGAAAGCTTCTCTCATGCCCACCATTTGCAAAACTACTCTGAGGCTTAATATTAATTACAAACTCTTTGGTCTATTTGCTCAGGCTTATTATTAGCTAACTTTTACAACTTAAATTAACCAATTTCTATTGTTCTATATTTTTCCAAGAGGCTTGTGATTTGTTACCTCACATCGTGCTTCCATAGTAGCTTCTAGAATCTCCATGACTCTGCCTTCTTTCTCCATGTTTTTCTGCTTTGATTTACCACTTAGCTATAGTCTGCCTAGCTATTGGCCAAATCAGCTTTTAATCAATGTTAATAAGACAAATTCTCAGCATACAGAAGGGAATCCCACATCATATTTTTTTTTCTCAAAGGGTGAAAAAACAACCCTAAGATTTTATTTTATTCTTCCATAGTTGTTTGGATATCTGGAATTTGCTAGGAAAATCCGGTTGTCATCTAAATTGTTGCAATCACCTTGCTTCAACATTCATGTGCTAAGCAGATAGAGTCAAGCTACTCCTTTTGCAATGGATGATCTTTTAAATCTTAGTCTGCTTCATAAGATGTTACTGATAGCCAGGCAGTGGTGGTGCATGCCTTTAATCCCAGCACTTGGGAGATAGAGGCAGGTGGATCCCTGTGAGTTCAAGGCCAGCCTGGTCTACAAGAGCTAGTTCCAGGATAGGCTCCAAAGCTACAGAGAGAAAATGTCTCGAAAAACCAAAAAAGTAAAAAAAAGTTGTTACTGATAATCAGGCCCATTTGGTATTAGACTTGAAGGGCCTAGCTGCACAGAGAGCAAATAAATGTTCTCTCTGTATTGAAAAACAGGTGATTTTTTAAAAAAAATTATGTAATTATTTTGTATTATATTTATGTATGTATCTATTGTCTATCATATATATAAAACTCTTTAGTCATTTTATTTTCAAGATCATAATATAATTATATCATTTTCCTACCTTTATCCCTCCAATATGCACCCTACTCTCTTGCAGTAATTTTAGAGACTGCTGCCGCTTGGCCAAGAGTGCTATTTTTCCCTCCTGTATTTTCTCCTTTATCTACATCTTCCATCCTCTCCCCACTTAATATCCCCGTTCCAGTGTCTCTGGTGGGAAATAGGCAGGTATGACTCTGGAGCATGTGAGCATTACATCTGAAATCTTTACATCCTGATCCATAGACAGCAGAGATAGTAGGGGGAGGTTCTTGGGGCAGGTTTAACAAGGTCATGAATTCTTCAACAAGGCCATATCTTCTAATCCATCCCAAATGTCCAAACACCTGGGGAAAATGGATTAAAACAAATGCACTGATGGAGATCATTCTTATTAAAACCACCATAACTACCAAACATTCTATTGTTTTTTTAAGTATTTAATTGTGATGCTACAGTGTAATTCACTTTGATTGAAGAATGTCAAGATTCTTAGATTTATCATTTTGAACAAAATACTGTCGATATGTGTTGTACAAACAAGGATATGGTTCTGTTGATGTGTAAATGTCAGAGACAATCTTGGCTTTCATTTCATTCTCTGTCTTTTCCATCCTTAACATTGATACACTGCATCTCATTGCTCTGGGATTTCAAGAGTAGGCATCCTGGAACACAAATTTTCAGGGATCTGCCTGTCTCCGTCACTCATCTCCTAGCTCTAGGATGACAAGTCCACTTCTTTCTGTTTCGTCTTTTGTCATCATTGTTGGCATTAAAGGTAACATTTCCCACTAGAAGCTTTTTTCAGTTTGCCACAGGTTCCAGAGATTGAACTCAGATTCACAATCTGGTTATTTACAGATTATTTACTGGTTAAAGTACTTTGTAAATGGAACTGTCTCACCACTCATAAGTGGCTTTTAGACATAAAGCAAAGAAAACCAGCCTACATTTTACAATCCCAGAGAACCTAGAAAACAATGAGGACCCTAAGAGAGACATACATGGATCTAATCTACATGGAAAGTAGAAAAAGACAAGATCTCCTGAGTTAATTGGGAGCATGGGGACCATGGGAGAGGGTTGAAGGGGAGGGGAGAGAAAGGGAGAGGAGTAGAGAAAATGTATAGCTCAATAAAATCAATGAAAAAGAAAAGAAAGCAGAATTAAAAATATAAATACTAGAGGCATTTCAGAAGTCCTTAAATTTATCATTTTATTTTTTTTACAAGATTCATGACCTTACTTTACATATAATACAAAAAATGGACAAACATTTTGCATATGTTAGACTCATGTTCTAATTGAAAAAAATGGTTATTAAAATAGCTTTTTCAGTGGTAGACTATGTTTAATGGGAAAATCAAATGATATTAAAACTTAATTATTTGTTTTGTTTTAGTACCTGTATTGCTGTCACAGTCATTGATTAAGGTATTTCAAAATGTAGGAGATAAACTACAGCAAGGGGAGAAATCAGGATGGAGCTAGAGAAAGCAGATATTGAATTGTTGATTATACCATAATGAAGAGAAATAAAAGAGTCTGAACTCTAAAAAATTAAATCTTAGCAAAGAAGGCTATATTGAGATAGAAATCATAACTGAAATATTTAATAGTTCCTTCAGCAAAGGGTAGTAAACACATCAAGTACAAGAATGTTCTTTCTGTTACACACTCTGTTATCTTCTTAATAGTTATTTATGATTCCTAAAAAAATGAAATACAGTCCCTTCAGATTATTTTTGAAATATGTATGTGTCATTTACATATCCCCAAATCAATGATATAACACATTTAATTGAACCAATAATGGATGTGTTTCATATCATCTTGATGTCTTTCTTAGCTGTGGCTACATAAAATAGGCCAGAAAAGTGGAATTATCAATAAACATACTAAGTCACCAGTGGGATAATCTCAAAGGGTAGAACAGAAAGATTGGTGGTCTCATGGATTTTGTCTTAAATTAATTTTGAAAAATAACTGGGTCATCCCTGAAACATTATACATACAAAAACAGAAATAGACTCTTAAAAGAGGCATATTTTCAAGAAACTTTGCATATATCTGTTACTTTTTCATTTGTGACATAGGAAACAATTTATGAGTATTTATATTTTTTCATCTGTTTGTTACTTAGTTCATTATGTGGTAGTCAATGTTGTCACTTGTCAAAGACATACTAATGTCTCAGGAACCAAAACTACACTACTTACTACAAAAATTATTATAGTTATAATAATAAAAGCAATAATAATAGTCAGACATGGTGATGAGAAGCTTTTATCAATTACTTGAGAATTAGAGCACAAGAGGATTAGGAATTCATGGGCATTCTTGGCTACATTGCCTGTTTCAGACTAGCTGGGCTTACATACTCAACCATTCTTCCTAGAAACTATAAATAAACAAAATTAAGGAAGTATATAAAGTTTTAAGAATAAGAAAATAGAAGTTGTGAGGAACCTCATAAATACAAGGACTGTACATGCTTATGGTGGCCTTTTTTTAAAAGCTTAACTGGGAAGTGATAAAATTTGATTATTATATTTATAATATCATCTCAGGTATAGTTATATATTCAAACAATAGATGAGGATCTTATCTTTAAGGATGGTTTATAAGAATAATTCATATCATAGAAGATTCATAAAGGCTTTAAAATGATATCACTATTAAGAGTCCTAAAAAGGTCAGTTAGGAAATTAACTTTTTAAAAATTCTCCTCTCATATATTAGACCTGAAGGCAGTTTCCCATCCCTCCAGTCTTTCCAGTCACCCACCCACCTTCCCTTTTCCCCCAGATAAATTCCTCCTCTGATTCTCTGCAAAACAAAAAAGAAAGAAAGAAAAGAAAAGAAAAATACAAAAGAAAAATACAAAAGATCAGTCTAACAGGATTTAGTAAGACTGGGCACAAACCCACATATCAAAGCTCGATGAGGCAAGTAAGTGAGACAAGATTTCCAAGAACAGATCAAAACGTCACAGATCAGCCCCACTCTATTGTTAGAAGTTTTATAAGACATCAAACTTTACAAGCATTAGGTATATGGAGAGAAGCTAGCTCAGATCCATAGTGTTAATGTTTGTTGCTTCAATTTCTGTGAATTCTATGAACTCTTGGTTAGTTGATTCTGTAGGCAAGGTCACATGGTTTACTTCTCCCCTCTTTCTCCTATAATCCCCCTGGTCTTCTGTGAGCATCCACCTGGTTCTGGCTAGTGTTTGCCTTTAGGCCTCCGCATCCATGTGTTGCTGGATGACACTCATCTGATGACAAATGGATAAGGACCCACTATGACTATAGCAGAATGTCATTAGAAATCATTTCAATGACTTTTTTTTTTTTCACCAGTTGTGTTTGGTTCTATCCTGAGTTTCTGGGCTTTCCTCCAGAAAATGTCAGGAGTGAGCACCTTCTCATGGCATGAGCCACAGTTTGGAGCAGTCGTGGGCTGGTTTGGTATATGTTCTGTGCCACCATTGATTCAGCTGTCTTACATGCAGGACAGATTCTAGGCCAAAGGCTTATCTAAGTCACTATTTTATTGCTGTGATCATGGCAACTTTTGTAAAGTAAAACATTGAATTGTGGGCTTGCTTCCAGTTTCATAGGCTTTATATTGTGTCATCATGGTTAGGAGCACAGTGGTAAGCAAGGAGTATTATGATGGAGAAATAGCTGAACTGAAGTGAAAACCATATCCTAATCCACAGAAAAAGAAATTGGGTTTGGAATTGGCTTTTGAAATCTCATTGTCCATTCCAAATAACACACTTTATCCAACAAGACCTCACCTACTCCATAAAAATAATAGAAAAAAAAAACTCCACACCTCCTAATTCCTTTTTAATCCTTCCAAATAGTGTCTTTTCAGTGTGACTGAGAATTCAAATACATGAGCCAATGGGGGGGTATTTTTATTCATACCACAAGAGAATCATCTGGAAAGCGGTGGATGAAAATTAAAGGACATGGTTTCTGAGGAAAATAATTTTAGGAGTATGGCTTCAACAGAATATTTTTAGAAACAATGCAAGACAGAAAAATGGGAATGCAAAATCAGGAAATGCCATGCAGCACCCTTTGAAGAAGAAAAGCACACGGAATATCTAGCAACGGCTTTGAAAATTTTTAGAAAACAGAGTTACAATGCTTTTCTCCTTACAATAGTGCTACGGGAAGCTGACTTTTTCTGCCAGGGAACAAGAATACCATAAAAGGAAGAAAGAAAATATTCCACTTCAAAAGGTAGTACATGTTTAACTATGAAGTTGATGACAACAGGGTCTAGGTCCAAAATGGCTTAACAATAAGACTTTGTAGAGTTTGAATGTGTATATACATTTGTGTGTATGTGTATATAATTGTAGTTAATATATTAAATATATATGTAATATGTTATATATGATAATATATATAAAGAGTATAAAAACAAATGTGATAAATATTAAGAAAATAAAAGGAAGTCTTTAAACACAATTTAAACATTATATCTCAAACTCTAATTTTTCAATTTTGGTTTAATGTTATTTTATTTATATTGACTCTCACTTTTCATCATATAAAATGAAAGATAAAAAAGAAATAATCTATTCATAGCCTCTTTCTTAAATTCCCAAGATTTTTTCTCTTTAAACCTACATATGTACTGCTGCACACAATTATACATGATTTTATAGAAAAACTAAAACATTTGGTTCTTGATGCTCATAACAATAAACTTTTTTATAAGTAAACTTCCTTACAATACCAAACACTAAATGTCAATAAATTCTTAAAGACTTTTCTACTGACATCCCTGTTTTATTCTTTGCTAGGCAGATTTCTAGTTTCAGTAACATGATAAAGTCACATTACAAAATAAAGTTGACTGGTGATATACAAGATGATATAATCTTTTGGTCTTTTAATGAAATGAAAACTGTTTTAGCTAGACACATTTCACAGCCAACTGATTCATTTGTAATCCCTCTCTAAATGAACTTGTGAATATTGAAAGCCAAAGAAATGTCTCGCTCACTAGTAGACAAAACAGTAGGTCTTTTTCTAGTGCCTCAATAAGTCATTAAAAACATTCAGTTTTATAACAAAGAATGACTAATTCAAGAAGGATCAAATGATCAATCTGAGTTTCAGTCAATTTGTGTAATAAATATTCTGAAAGAAGGGGGAAATTCTCCCTCCTCCTACATAATTTCAATGCAGTTTATTGTACTTTAATAGAATGACTTTTGCATAAGTCATTGGGAATAAATAAAATCTTTAAAACTTGGGAGTAAAGAAAAAAGAAAAAGACAGCACAAGGTGTACAGAAAAACTGTCTGCAAAGGAGTAAAAAAGGGTATTGAAATGCACATTACTGTAAAAGGATCATAAGTTATGGATAAATCATTGAATGTACCCATTTTAACTAAGAGAGAAGAAAAGTTTATTTTTAAATTGTGATAACTTAGCAAGAAACAGAAAAATCAGAATGGAATTTAGTGGGTGTGAAAATTTCTGAGTCTAATTCAAACATGGTAAAGTTTTCTTTCTTCCATAAATAATTGAGGAGAAATAATATTCTGGATTATTTTCTAGAAAAGGCTTAGCTCCTTGTTTTGTAGAAACACATCTTAGGCTATAAACTTGTTTAGGGTAAAGTTGACAGATTTCTGTCCAAATGAGACCAAGGAAAAACACATTCTTAATATTTCTAAAGTAAATGCTTTAAAAGGAAGGTGAAAGAGGATGGTGGAAAAGAACTTGAAAGAACAAGATAGTCAAGATGGGGAAAGGACAGAGATAAAGAGCAAAGAAAGAGGTATCTTGATTGAAAGAGCCATTATGGGACTCTCAAGAAACCTGGCACTAGAGAATTTCCCATAAGTCCACAAGGATGACCCCAACTATGACCCTAAGCAATAGAGGAGATGGTACCAGAACTGCTCTTGCCCTGTAGTCAGATTGATGACTATTTTAAATATCACCATAGAACCTTCATCCAGCAACTGATAGAGGGAGCCACAGTGGAGCAACTGGGCTGATTTCCCAAACTGCAGTTGAAGAGGAGAAGGAGTGAGAATATGAGCAAAGAGGTCAAGACCATGTTGAGGTTACTTAACTAAAACTGAGCTAACGGGACCTCGCCAGCTTTAGCCAAACAGGTAAAGAATTAGCATAAGACCAAACTATGCCCTCAGAACATAGGTGATAGCTGTTTGTCTGTGACAGTCTGTGGGGCCACTGGCAGTGGGACCAGGATTTATCCCTACTGCTTGTACTGGCTTTTTGGAGCCCACTCTTTGTGGAGAGAAACCTTGCTTAGCCTAGATATAGTAGGGAGGGCCTTGGTCCTTCCCAAAGCAGAGGATAGGATGGGGGTAGCGTGGAGGGCAAGGTGGAGGAAATGGGAGGAGGGAAGGGAGTGGGAACTGTGATTGGTATATAAAATGAAAAAAATGCTATTTTAATACAATAAAAATGAAAGAAAAAATGAAAAAAAGGAGTACAAGAATGTAAAATAAGGAGGTGGTGTCTAAATTAAGGTCAAAATAAGTGGAATCTAAGACTACTATTATAAATGTAGAATATGAAGACTATCACTTTTCTTAAATGGACATTAATTGTGATTTGATAGATTATTTTTTTCATTTTTTGGGGGGGTGGGTGCTCCCAAATAACAGCAGAGAGACTTATTAGTAATTATGAAAGTTCAGCCTTAGCTTAGGCTTGTCTAACTAGCCCATGACTTAAAAGATCCCTTTATTTTCTTTAAATTTACATTGTACATGTGTTTTTGGCTCTTTCCCATTCTGTGTGTCCCACTTATTTCACAGCTCCATGGAATCTTTTCACACCTAGAATAATGTTCTATTTCCTCTCTTTCTGCCCAGAAGTTCCACCTATACATGTTATCTAGCTATTGAACATTCAGCTCTTCAGTAAACCAATCATATCTTCACAGTGTATAAAATATCTCACAGAATTCCACCCCCTTTTTGTCTAAATAAAATGGAAAGGTTTTAACTCTAACATAGTAAAACAATAAGCAATAAGAACAATTATCAGGTAAGAATTACATTAACAATGTCCAGCCCATTAGTATTGGAAAATTAAAAAAAAAATACTCCATCATCTATATTATCTGGTTGGTCTAAAGTTTTGTACCTAATTTATTTTCTATCCTAACTTGTATTATCAGCCTAAAACTACATTTTTAGACCTCAAATCATTTTCTTAGAAAAACAACTTAAGCTTTTATGTCTCTCAACCCTATATTTTTTACACCTTTTCTGTGAGTTTCTTTTCTGAAGATGGTAACAAGAAAATCTGTAACTATAACTATCTAATCTTCAACCCCTTCAAAGATCCAAGAAAGATATAATATTAACTGAGTAAATGAAAAGTGTAATACAAGAAACTTGCAAAACTATAGAAATAATAAAGACATCTGACTGCCTTGACAGTCACCAAAGGTTCCTCTGCAATATTGGAGCATTCATCTTTTATCTAGAGGTCTAGAATACCTTACATAATTTTTGTGAAACAAGAATTTTGAAGGACTTTATCCTTTGTGCAAACTTTGGCAGTTACTTTCTTTTGTGTTCTGCTTGTCCAATTTGGACAGCACATTGTCAACAGTCTAGCCAAGGAAAGTTTCTTGCCCAAATGGCTAGCTTTGTTACATTGAAAACAAATTCCATATGGAGTTACTTCAATGCCCATTATCTTCTTTTGAAGCAATTTGGTGCTTCCAGGAGCAGACACGTCTAACTGTCATGAAAAGCATTATGTTATTAAAACATTTATGTACCATATTTGTAGGTCTTTGAAGTGTTTGAAGACCATCTACCTATTTAAAATATATCATTGTTTAACCTTCAAAACATACTTAACATGACTACAAGTTTGATTGTTATAGATGAGTAACTACTAACCTGTATTTATTTATTATCCTAAATAACTTTTAATGACTAGACATTTGCATTACTTTTTTAAAGGAAATAATTGGGTAGAATATACATTATGGTCGATATGGGGGAAGGAGAGAGAGGGAGAGCAAGGAAAGTGATATCTTGATTGAGATTTTTTTCCCAATTTTCTATGGAGACTTGACTGAGGACAGAGAAATAATTAAAATTCAAGTAATTTTAAGAGGAACATGATTTGTTAGGCACAAGCATCTGCTAGGAAAGTGATATCTTGGCATCATAAAGGCTAATGGGAATATAGATGAGCACAAAATAATTTCATAAAACACCATGACCATGTGCTGTATTTATCCATTGTTATATCTTCTATCAATCTACATCCATATATCCATCTCATGTGTTTTGGTAGAAATTGAAGTTCTCTATGATTTATTTATTTTTATTGTTATGCATGTGATAGAACTTTAAGTAACAATGTATGACTAGGAGAACTAACAGATGCCCATCAATTAAACAAGATGATTATGCTGATATAAACTAAGAATTAATGTGAAACATGTAGGCACAGAGTCATTGCCCTTTATGTTTTGTGATCTGTTACTGATTACTGAGCATAGAGTCAAGGGATGTTCAAGGAGGACACTGCTGTCAGTCAGGCAGATCATGTATTTACTGCCAAAAACACAAGTGTGTTTGAAGGTTCTTGCTAAAATTTCTTTGAATTCTTGAATTTATGTGTGTGTGTTAATATGTATAATATAGTATACATAATGGTAGTAGGAATTGGAGCTAGATCTTTATACATGATTATGACCATTTTCTATTACATAAATCACCAGTTTTCTTTTACTCTCTTTTGTTTGTTGGTTTTAGACAGAATCTTATGAAGTTACCCAACCTGGACGTTAAACAACTGTGTATCCTAGGCTTAATTTAATTTGTGATCCTCTTGAATCAGCATTCTAAGTAACCATGAAACTATTTTATTATTTTTTTACAGCATAACTAAATCATGAGATTGATTCATTTGGTCAATATACAGATATTTGTTTTGGATAAATTCTCTAAAACAAAATGTTATTTGAACACTTGTTCTAGTAGAGGAGCAATAAGTTGACTAATGTATTAGATGTGTAAAAATATAACTAGAAATGAAAATTCAATATAAATAAGCTGAATTATACTGGAACAAAATTAGAATCTTCAGAGAGACAGTGTAGAGGTAATCCCTTATCCAGTGCTTCATAATCATACTATACCTGCTCTAGACAGTACATGAAAAGTCAAGATTAAAGTAATATGATCTATGCTCTAATGTAATTTCTACCTTATTCTGAAACTTAGACTTTACTTGTAAAATAAAATAAAACTTCTAAGTTTCAGAATTTTACTCACAGATGTCAAATTTCTACAGAAAAATAAATAGAAAATACATAATCATATCCAGAAGTACTTAGTCACTGAATTTCTGAAATATTGTTATTTGAATAAAAATTAGAGTAAAATTAAAATGAAAATATAAGTTCAAAATCAGATATTAAAATTAAATAAAATTATTTATCCTCAAAAATTATGTTTTAAATTATTTTTCTCTTAATGAAGTTTTAAAATTTTTAATTTTGTATTCATTGGAGACTATGTGAAGTCTATCTTCAAAGTTTCATTTGAGTCCATATGACTCAATATATCATTGCTTTGCAACACAAATTTTGACCTATTTAAATTTTATAATATATATATTATAAGCATGAACACTAAATTTTAAGTTGATGTATTTTCACAACATTACTAACCTCATTCACTGATGTAATTTTCAAAATGAAGCTTTAGAATCCAAAGTTAATCTAACGAAGATTATAATAGTAATGGAAATATATCAGTGAAAGAAATCCCTGAGGATCTGTAGCTCACATTCTTACATTGAAAAACATGAAAAAATGTGTTTTTCTATTGGTATTTTTACTTGTTTTATAATTTTCTCAGTTTACAAATCAATATAACTGAATCAATTCTTGACATTTTGGTGAGGCTTATTATTATAGGAAATCTTATCAAGCACTTATGGTAGGTCAGTAAAGGAAGAGAAGGCAGATGATACATCTGAGGTTTATTGTAAATTTATCTCTGTTTGTGAACATACAATGTGTAAATGGTTCTGCCCATACTTTACTGAAACAATAATTTGTTCATTATAAAGTTTTAAAAGTATAGATTTTTGTCATCAAAATTAGGCAAGTCATTTTTATAAGCAGAAAATTGTTAATTAGCATAAATTGCTTCACAAGTAGAAAACCCTGGTAATTGCATTCATGCTTAAAATTAGTTGGCTAATACTACATTGCCTGTTTTTATCAAAGGCTATTAGGAGACAACTCGATGCTTCACCTGATAAAGTTACTTGATACAGAGTCTGAGGATGTGAATTTGATTCCCAAGACTCACATGGAGGAAAGAGATAACCAATACCTGGAAGACAACATCTGACCTTGATATAACTGCTATGACATGATGTTTTGTGCTATATATATATATACATTTATAAATTAAATTAATTTTAAGAGGTAATGACTGAACTACAATTAAAGAATTATCCAACATCCTTAGCCATCAGGGAAATGCAAATCAAAATGACTCTGAGATACCATCTTATACATGTCCAAATGACTAAGATCAAAACCACTAATGACAGCTTATGTTGGTAGAGTGTAAACTCGTACAGCCACTTTGAAATTGATATGATGGATCCACTGAAAACTGGGAATGAGTCTCCCTTAGGACCCACCTATACCTTGGGCATATATCCACAGGATGCTAAATCATGCTACAAGATCATTTGCAGCATTATTTATGATAACCAGAAACAACCTAAATGCCCCTTAATCAAAGAATGAATAAAGACATATGGTATATTTAAACTATTAACTATTTACTCAGCTGTAAAATAATGACATGAAAATTTCAAGCATATAGATGGAACTAGAGAAATCATTCTGAGTGAGGTAACCCAGACTCAGAAAGAGAAACATGGTATACACTCACTTCTAGTGGATACTAGATATAAAGTAAAGGATAATAATGCTACAATCCACAATCCCAGAGAGGCTGGATAACAAGCAGGGTTCAAAGATGGATACGTGGCTTTCCCGGGGAATGGAAAATAGAAGAAATATCCTTGGTAAATTGGGGTCTGGGGACGTTGAATGGGGGATGAGGGATTGGTCAGTTTGGGGATGGAATGCGGAGGTAGAGTAATGAAATAAATGCATTCATGGGGATGTATTTCAAGGCCAGGGAGAAACCTGGTACAAGGACGACTCCAGCTAAGACTCCTAGCAATACTGGATAGGGAGCCTGAACTGGTCACCTCCTGTAATCGGATTGGAAACTACATTAATTTTTATCAGAGACCTTTCATCCAGTAACTGATGGAAACAGATGCCAAGATCTACTGTCAGGTACTGGTCAGAACTTGGGAGTACTGTTGAATAGGGAAGAGGGATGGTACAAGCCACGGGGTCAAGGTCACAATGAAGAACGCACAGTGAAAAATGACCCGAGCTTGTGTGAGCTTGTGAACTCTGGACGAACAGTTAGGAAGACTCATGAGACTAACAAAGGCTCCTCTGCATGCGTGTAACACTTAAGTAGCTTGGTCTGTTTGTGGGTAGGTATCCTAGCAGTGGGGTACTAGGACTGTCCCTAGTACCGGAACTAAATTCTGGCAACCTCTTCTACATGCTGATTGCCTTTCCCAGTATTGTTGCAGGGGTAAAAGCTTGGTCCTGCCTCAACTTGATGTGCCATGCTTAGCTAACTCCCATGGTACACCTGCCAATTTCTGAGTAGTGACAGCAACTGAGATAGAGTGGATAGGGAGAGGGTTGATAGGAGCTAGGGAAGGAACATGAGGAGAGGAGGCAAGGAAAACTGCAGTCGGTACACGAAATAAATAAAAAGAATTTAATTAATATAAAAGTAAAACCAAAAAGAAGCTAAGTGATTTCCATGGTCCTATTAGGAGAGCAGCAGAATCATGCAATATTATTTATGAAACTAGTTTAACCTATGAGTTTTCTTGCTATTTTAGGTAATATCTGGTCTAATGACTTATTTGGAAATAAATATATTTTTATTGTGAAAAAGTATATAATGCTCTTTTATAAATAACCCTGAAGCTAACTTTTTATGTAATCTCCCATGATGTATAATATTTGGAGAAAGTATGAAATGGCTGTGGCCCAGTGTTTTCTCTTTTCATTCCCTCATCTCTAAGGTAGAGATGTGATCATGGCTCTATCTCTTGCATTACCACCTAGCATTTTCAGGTAGAATGGATTTATGGTACTATAATGTTATCTATTTAACTTTATTTATAATAGATAATGTCAGCAGAAGAGAAAAATCTGTTTACGATGTAGTTTTTTCAGTGCTTCTTTTGACTCACTTATTTTTCTTCATTTTCCTTTTATGACCTGCTTAAATTTCTATTATGTCAATAATAGGGCCTCCATTAAAGTTATCTTTTACTCAGTTTTTGCTACTTTCAACTAATATCAGAACAGAGATTTATTGCTCTTTTATGAATATATGTGGTGTTTTGATTCTCCAAAGCATTCACCCTGACATGAGGAATTCATTTCTGTGGATATTATGAAGTATATATTCACTGTAAATCTGTTTGGATTTAAAATGACTGTGGAAACACATCTCTGCATACATCTAGGAGATTATTCAGCAAAAAAATAAAGTTTAATTAAAAAAAGAAAGATCCTCTGTGATGTGAGTATCATTAAGCTATGGGTTGTGTTCCCAGTATGAAAAGACAAGAAAAAAATCAAGGTCAATACCAACATTCATCATTTTTTGCCCCGAGTGTGAATGTCCTGTTAGCATCCTTATCAGATTCCCTATGGCCTAGCATACATGTTGTTATGTGATGTATGCACTGGGAGTACAAGCTGAAACAAACTTTTCCTTCTTCATGTTGTTTTTCTATTGTTAGGTGTGTTAATCAGAACAATGAGCAAAGTAGCTAGGTTATCAACAGTAGTGGCTAGATTCTACATACCATCTATGCAGTCTTATAGATACAATACTTGAATGCTTTGTGATTTTTCTTTGATTCTGTAGATTATATTACATAAAACATTGGAAACTGAGTGAGAAATAACACATCCATAAGTGTAACTTTGACTGCATGTGACCCTATTTTGTTTTGCCCCTTCACCATTTTACTTCCAACTTCACAAAACAGAATTATATTTAGTGTAAAATATTAGTTAGCCGACCTTTGGAGAAATTTAAAATCCACAGTGTTAATAGTGTTAAATACTGTAAGGGTTAACTGACTGCACATCCAGTGATAGAAAAAGAAGACAGACCCTTGCCTTGTCTACTTTTAAAGATGCTGAAACTATAAGTAATTTGATGATTTGCTAGGAATCTGAATATAGAAAATTATCTTAGTGAAGAGGTTGGATTTGTATGAAAATCTGAAAGGGGGCCTTTTCATTTTGACTGGAAACATCACTGTGATGAAAACATATCAATGACTGTATCTGAAAGGGAATTTTGTCTCAAAGGTTCAACTTATGAGAAAGACCCATCCTGAATTTGAACACGTAGTAGGAGGGGTGCGGGCTGCCTTCCTGGTGCCTGTTTCCCCGCGCTGGGCCCCTTGTCCCGCCCGGTGCATACCCGAAATAATTATACGGAAACTATACTCATTTAAATACTGACTGGCCCATTATCTCCAGCCACTTATTGGCTAATTCTCACATATTACTTTAGCCCATCTCCATTAATGTGTATCGCCACTTGAGTTGTGTCTTACCTGCATGACTCTAATCAGTGTCCATCTTGGACCAGAGAAGCATGGCGTCTGCTCTCTCACAGCATTCCGTTCTGTCTACTCCACCCACCTAAGGGCTGCCCTATCAAAAGGCCAAGACAGTTTTCTTTATTTAACCAATGAAAGTAACACAAATACAGAAGGCCCTCCTACACCAGAACCATACCATCTCTGAGGCTAAGATCAAGACTGAATAGAGAAAGAAGACAACCTGAAAACCAGTACACACCTCTTTGAGCATTGTGCAATTCAGCTATGCTAAGCTATATTTCTTTGGACTATGAGTCAAAATAAACAATTCTTTCTTATTTTGCACCCTCATATATTTCACCAGAGCACTAAGGAATGTACTATAGTTTTTTATATGAATAAATTGGTGATGAAATTCATTAGATGATTTTAAAAGATTTCTAGTTTTTTGACATATTCTAAAAATCTGAAACTATATAACACAAAGTTATATGGTATATTAACCATTCTACATGGCAGGTCATGTGAGCAGGACTAGGTGGCCGAAACAAAACATACTTTGCTCTGAAATTTGTTATTTTTTGCCTTAATGTTTTTTTCTTTTTTCAGTTGTTTATTTGTTTAGATTTTTTTGTGTTTTATTTTTTAAGAGAGACCAAGCCAGGCGGTGGAGATGCATGCCTTTAATCCCAGCACTTGGGAGGCAGAGGCAGGTGGATCTCAGTGAGTTTGAGGCCAGTCTGGTCTATAAGAGCTAGTTCCAGGGAAGGCTTCAAAGCTACAGTGAAACCTTGTCTCGAAAAACAAACAAACAAAACAAAAACAAAAAACAAAAAAACACAGAGAGAGAGCATTGAGTAGGAATAAGATAGAGAGCAACTGGCAGGGGAGGGTGAGCAGTAACAATAGCCAGAATATATTGCATGAAAAAGAATATAAAAAATACAAGATTTATAAATAATAAAGCATCATTGAACTAATTTAATTTATTTATATTTTCATTTCCATGCTCAAGTGGATAATAATTCAGGTATCTCAACATTCTTTGAAAAAGACAAAGTCACTGTGGATTTTTCTGGCAAAATTTAATTATACTTATTATTATAATGATTTCTTCATTCTGTGTATTATTCACATTAGAAATTTGCTTCTTTGGTTATGTTATAGACTTCAAAATCTGAACATTTTACACTGTGAAACAACTATAAACAAATGAATAATTGACTAAATATATTTTCCTTTATATTAATATAAAAACGAATAATCAGACACAGTATTTTTAAATTAAGTAAAAATAATTGGAGGGTACTATGAAGAAAGAAAAAACTCGAAAAAACTGAGTATCCAAACAAATGGGCAATAAATTCACCAGTCCCTTATAAAACTTCTAAGTGTCACAGGTGCTGACATTTTGAAGGGATACAGCAGATATAAATGTAATTAAAATCTCTGGATTAAAATCTGCCCCATTCTTATTTCTATTATTGAGGAAAATGGAATTTTGCAGCACTAAGTGCCAAAATAAAGTTTTTTTTAGTATTTAATAATATTAATTTTATTTTAAATATTACAGTATATTTACTTCATTAACATGTTTTATGAAGATAATTTAAAGAAAGTTTCATTAAAGCATTGATTCACAATATTTATTATGAATAAATGAAGTGTAAGTACTGATAATATTTCATATTTGTATATTATAATGCAATTCTTCTCTAAAGTAAACTTCTTACATGATTTTCCAATAATATTACAGTGAATTTTACTCATATCATGCTTTTTCAATATAGTCAATAACTATTAGGTGAAAATAAATAATTGTAATATTTTTTTACCAATGTTAGCCTAGATGTTCATTTTTAAAAGTCAGTTGTCACACTAAATGAAATACAATATTTTATAATACGTTTTACAAATCTAATTCAAAATTTTAAATAACTGTATAATTGATTCTCAACCTTTTCATTGTTTAGGTAGTTAACCTAAGCCAAACTTGCTTGTTGATAAAATTCACTAAACTACCAACTTTTCTTTTCCTTTTCTTTTTTTTAATTCCTTTTTTTTGACATATTCTTACATATAAACATTTAACTCATGACCTCCATATTCATAACCACAATTAGCAACTAAAAATTATGAAACAATTAGAGGAAGAGTAAAATTAAAGATTCAAAATGGTTCCTAAAAAAATTTCCAGATATTAAGACAACAGTAATTAAAGATATTCAGAAAACTAGAGAAGCTGTTCTTCAGAATTTGCGCAAAATGAATATCTAGTGTACATATTCATTAAAAATATCTCAGAGTAAATACAACAAAAAGAAATGAAAATGAAAGAAAAGTATAAAAATATTTGAAAGTTTTAATAGATGACTTATAATTTTCACCTCAATAAACAGAGAAATAGGAAAGATTTGTTCACAATAATGAAAATATTCAAAGGAAATTGTGTTATTATAGATTATAAATTCTAACGTTAAGAGACACATAGGGAAAACTCCTTTTATCAGGTTTTTATAAAATACAAAAATTAAAAAATTTTTACAGCTCCTGTGCCAATAAACCAAACGGACTAAATTTTCTTCAAGTAAATGAAATCCAGCTTCTTAAAAAGTGCTTTAGAGCCAGAGGACTGGGAAATCAGTACTTCTTGTTTCTGTTGTATACGTATTTTAAATTATAACTACTCACTACTTCAACAATTATATAAAATAGTATCAAGTGTTTACCAAAAATATGAGGATCTTCCAATAATCTGTTTCTCAATAACCCTTATTATCATGTTTCAGAGAATGAAGACACATAGTGCTTATCTTGAGGTGAAGGCCATCTCAGGACAGGTGGGTCAAATCAGGAATAGGAAAGGCATTATGTGGAGTTTGGGAAAAGAAGGCTCTACTGAAAAAAACAACAAAAGATTGAAATTTCAAATGAGGAATCTAGCTGTGTATGTAATTAAGAGTCTAAGACCCCAAATTCCACTAAAATTATTCAATTCATAGAATAATAAAAGAACCAATGTGCATTGCAGTATGATATTTTACAAAATATATACTAACAGGAAGTTGTTATTGATGTCTGAAAAGTGAGGGAAGATTTATGGTAAGTATCATGTTTAGTAATCATAGCTAGATGCTCACCATGAATTGCTAAACATATTAGCACTTATTTGCTCAATTTCAAAACATGATGTATTTGTTGAAAAACATGTAAATGTAAAAGCATCCTAGAAATTTAGGCTGGTGTGATGGTATGCTAGTACAGATAAAGTAGTAAATGCCTTTATGTTTCTTAGAACTTATATATTTTGTGAAAGTGTGCACTAAATGTATTAGATAGTACTTATTTTTGTTTATTTTGGAAATATTTAGATATATATTTTAAAATTCTAATTTAATTGATAAATATACGAGAGTTTTATTAGTTATCCTGCATGTGTAGATGGGGTATGCTCACTGACGTGTGTCTCCAGCATCAAAAACAGGGGCTTTTCCTGTATAATTCTTTGTTTCTTCACCTGTCAAATGAGATCTTTTATATATTCCTTTTAAAATGTATTTTTCTCTCATATATGCACAATTGCAGTTCCCCTTCCATTACCTATATGAGCTCGCTCTGACACATCCTCTCTTATCCAGATCCATGTCTCCATTTTTCTTCAGAAAAAAATGCAGGTTCCCACATGGTATCAACCAAACACTGCATAGCACATCACAATAAGAGTAGGCACAGACCCTTTTACTAAGGATGTAGAAAGCAACACAGTTGGTTTTTACACAGTTGGAAAATTGTTTCAAGATCAGGCAAGACAGGCAGAGACACAACCCAATCCACAAAACACCAAACTACACAACCCTACCGTAACATTTTGAAGAAGATCTAGTTCAAATCCATACAGACTCTGTGATTGTTGCTTCAGTCTCCCTGATCACCTATCTGATATATACGGTGTAGGAGGTTCTTCTGTCTATGTGTTGCTTTCATTGCTTGAATAAGGAAACTGCCTTGGCCTTTTGACAGGGCAGCACTTAGGTAGGCAAAGTAGACAGAACTGAATGCTGGGAAGAAGGGCAGATAGAGAGCCACCATGGAACTGCTAGGTCAGACATGCTGAATCTTTCCCGGTAAGCCACGACCTCATGGTGCCATACAGATTATTAGAAATGGATTGAAACAAGATGTGAGAGTTAAACAGTAAGAGGCTAGAGCTAACGGACCAGGCAGTGTTAAATGGATACAGTTTCTGTCATTATTTTGGGGGTCAAGCTAGCCGGGCGGCCTGGAGCCGGGTGGCGGGACACAGCCCATTCTTGCCTCATTACTACAGAGATTGACTTTTTTCTAGACTGATTTATAGGAACCCACAGAAGTGGGTCCATTCTACCTTGACCAAAGGTCAGAGAATTCAAGCCTATTGTTGCTCCATCAAGGATATGATAGGAGGTTTGGCCTAGGGAGTGGCTGTCTACAGAATGATTGGTCTAAAGTGTGGTTGTTACATGTCCTGCCTAAGCAACAGAAGGCTTAACTTAGGATATAGATGCTTGATGTTTCTAGTACTGAAAGAGGTAATTGTTCTGTTTGTTCTTTGTATCATGTTAAAGCAGTCTTTTCCCTTCTCCCTCCCATCCCCCACTTTTTGGATTGGGGTATGTAAGCAAATGGAAAATAAATGTAGGTGAATTCACTATTCACTGGATAGTCCTCCCAGTTCTTTTCTGTGTCTCTTTTCCCTTTCTTTTATATCTCTGATCCTCCTGCCTAATATTTCTCATCCTCATATCCCTATCCTGGAATGTGCAAACCACATCAAGACAGAGCTAGAAGGATATCCCTTCATTGTTTGACCTGGACATTGACTGTTCAGTGCCTTCCCAGTATCCATCTGTCTTCACCTTCCCAGAATCTACTTGACTCATAACACTGGTATTACAGGTTTAATTAATCAAGCCTGGATGTCTCTATTATTGCTGACATGAATGCTCAAGTATTCATGCAGGTATAGTAAGTAATTTGCCCAATAAGCCTTCTCCCAGTGCCACTCCCCTAACAAATAAGCAAACAGTAATTAAAATTTTCTGTTTTAAACAACAGTTCAACTGCCTCAAATGTAACATTAAAGTTACCTTTTAGTGAAATAAAACAATAATGCTGTCTCCCTTTTTCTCTCTTTCTCACTCTGGTTTTGAATTTGTTATTTACTTTATTTGATTCAATGACTTCTATTTGCTATTTAGCATCATCTCACTTCAGCCTATATATTTTATATCCTAAAATATTGTTCTTGATATGTTACTAATACTTGCCATCCCTTTTCCATACTATTTAGAAATCCTTCAGCTTTGTATTTAATTACACAGATTTAAGTCAAATGCATATATATTTAGCTTTAATATTTACATTTCAGGATTATTATTATTTGTGTTAAAATATTGTATTAGAATTTTGGATTTTATCATGGTTTTGTGTTGGTGAGATTTTATGTTGTCTATCATATTCATTTCTAATTAGCAGTCTTCTGAAACTCTTTTAGAAAATTTGACATTGCTAGTATTTTCTCTGCCAAATGCTGAAAGCATATGTTTGCTTGCCTGTTTGTTTGTTTTCCCTTTCAATCACTCTAATTTCTCTGGATTCAGTTTGAAGCACACCAACAAACATATATAACATACACATTTCTTGTCAAGTATGTTAGAATATGCTGCATGCATGAGTATTTCTGATTTAAAAGGTACAAAAATACTTACCATTGCAAGAATTTATTACAAAATGTTTAATTTGAGAAAAAATTAGAATGAAATATTTTATGAATAACATTGTTTTCAGAAAACTGAATTATTTATATTAATTTTTATGTGTCTGTGTGTATGCATGTGTACATGTGGATTATTTCCTATAAATTCATTACCATGGAGCTAAATATGAGAGCCCAGTGAATATACCAATCACTAAGATGCAAGTCTGCTTAGATACTGACACAAAACAAAGAATGAAAATTGTTAGCCTAGAAATTTTAATGTTCCACTTACTTTATGGAAGTGGATAAAAAATTAAATAAGCCTCTTTCTCAGAATATGACTATTGTAGTGTTAAAACCTGGGACCTGAGGCAAGTCTAGCTATAATGAAGTCATTAATCACCTGCATGACCTTGAATAAGATACTTATTTTCTTCACTTTCTTTATTAATAGGATGTGGATAATAACTTTTCCCTACTTCATGGAGCCAGTGTGAAACTTAACACCATCAGGTAGCATGGTGATATGAATTATAAACAATAGCTTACATATTTCATATTGTGTGAGAATGTTATTGTGATTGCATGTTATTTGCGTTTTAATCTTTTGTCTTAATACCTTGATTTGAATGCTATTTTCTCAGTGTTGCTCTCACTGAAAACTGTTTAAAAACATCTTGCCTTCTGTACTTTATTTCCTTTATCAATTTCATTTTTTGCCTTAGGATTTAAGACCTCCTATCAAAGCTATATCATAAAGGCTAATACTAGCCAAATCATCACTGTCTTGGTTGCATGTTGGTTGTGGTAAAATGCCATTACTTCTGAAAATGTTTTTCCTGACCTGAGCAAATTGATAATTGAAAATTATTCAAATCTAATTTTATTATTGTTTTCCCATAAAGAAGAAATAGAAACACAGAGGTCAAGTATTTTTTGTTGATATTATTGAATTGGGGATACAAGTATTTGTTTTGACTTTAACTGGTTTTAGTCTGTACTAGAAACATAAAGCAATCATACTAGGAACTCCTTGTCTACTGTTCCTTAGGCACTGGCTACTTTTTTTTTGTAAGTTCACAAAATGATCACATTTCACATATTATTTTCCTTTTATTTATGTTTTGTTTTCATATATAACTATTGCAAAGTCACTACATACAAAACTGCTCTATGGTTATCATTACAGTTTGTTCTGTGTTTTGAAAAGGACTCCCTTCCTGAGATTATTAAGAGTGATTTGTAGCTGCTGAAGAGAGGTATTTAAGATGAAAAATGGTGCCACTCTGAAATAAAATGAACTATGCAGACCAGAATCAAGTGAAAACGAGAACAGGGTTTAGAACTTTGCTGTCTTAACATTCTTTTTCATAGAAGATGAAATGTGGGAATAGTAACTCTTTTGTCATTTGGATGTCACATGACTTGTATTATAATCCAGTCTGTACCTCCAAATGAAATTCATAGCACCAAGAAATGCAAATGTACAGAATCAGGATCACAGAAGCTGTTTCTGAATCTCTATCTACTTCTGTGGTGATGTCTTTGTCTTGGATCTACAGAGTCACATATTATGCTTTTATTTTATGCTTACCTTATATCCTTTCCTCTATTTGTATTGCTCATTGCATTTTCTGGAACGTCTACATGTTTTTCCCTTCTTGTCCATGCTAATTACTACAGTATACTAAGTAGCACTCGGACCTTCTTCTGAGAGTGAGCATTAGCGTTTTCTTGAGAGTAGAGAGCTCTGTAAATGAGAGTCTCATATAAAGACCATCCAAATGAACATCATTAGGATTGCCAACAAGTGAATTTCACTGCAGACAGAGCCCATGAGAGAAGATAGGGATAAAATAAATACTACAAGTTGATGAGAGTTTTCCTAATCATCCTTCATTCTCATTATTCTGACAGAAAAAAAGTCAACCCATCCCCTTGTGATGCAATTTCTTATTAAGAAAAAGAAGAGCAAGTTTCCTGCCATAACAGGTTAATAAATAAGAGATTTTTTAAGACAATGATATTTGAGTACTGATATTTTATTAGATTGCAAGGCATTTTTACTTAATAAAAACAGTGATTCTCTGGTGGCAGTGCAGACACTGGACATCAACGTGGCCTTCTAACTACAGCTTGAGCCGTGGACATTAACATTGTCTCCAGGACAACCCAGGCCACAGACACCAAGAAGGTCTAATGGCAATCAGGCCTATGGACCTGAGGAGCATGGAGCAAGTTCCCTGGCCCATAGTCCACAAGGTAAATGTTTGGTTCCATGGTCCTGCTGTAGCCAGAGGCTGTGTTGATGTCCATGGCCCATATTATCACCAAAGGCCTTAGGGAATATATGCAGTCTGTGCTGCTGTCTGAAACTCTGTTTATATTCGTGGGCCCAACTGCAGTCAGCTATCCTGCTGAGGTCCATGGCTAACAACGGAGGCCAGGTGGATTTCCGAGGTTTATACCTGATACCGTGTGGAAGTCAATGATCTACTCTCCTGATGACTGTAAAGAACAAGGAAGCTTTTTCTGCAGTGGTATAAATGACTGAGGACTCTTACTTGAGAAAGAAAAACACAGAGTGCTTCTGTGATAACCCCCACTCCCAACGCAGCAAAAGTAAAAATCTACACAGGAAGCTATAAGTGAAATCTTAAAAGTTATGGTAAAGATGCTGAAGCTTAGCTCTCCAAAATAAAGGGCTACTGATAGAGGAGAGGATTGGGAAGGATTCACTTTTCTTTACGTCCCTGGCCACCGGGAGCTTGACCATGCTCCAGTGAGTATAAGGACAACAAGACTTTATTTTCTTTTTGAGTCTTTTTTGAGGGGAGGTCACAAGGGTTGGTGAGTGGACCTGGAAGGACTAAGAAGTAAGAGTGCACAGCATACATTAGGTGAAATTTCTAAGTAATCAATAAAAAATATTATGTAAAAAAAACATTCCTTTTCTCAATTTAATTGAACATGAACAGAAAAAAATGTGAATGTCCATGCAATGATCAAATGGAGTTTAAAATCATTAATACCAGGGGCAATGTTTTGTATTATTATATAATTAAATGAAGCAAACAACATGTAAGAAGTTTAGATTTCATCCAGTACATATTTAAGTTATGAGACTTTATCATCTTATTTTTTCTAGAATTCTAATCATCATTGTAAAATGAAAAGAAAAAAGCAACTAATAAACACACATGCTTGTCTTAAGGTATCAAAAAGAAATTGTAGCTTAAATATACCAAGACTTTTTAATTACCAACAGGGTTTTGTATTACATTAATGAAAAATTTCACAAGCTCTGTATTAGATAGTCTGTATTTCATCACTATTAAAACTTAGATAGCTCAGTATTTAAGAGCACTAGTTGTTCTTCCAGAGGACCTGGGTTCAATGCCCAGCACCCACATGACAGCTCACAACTGTTTGTAATTCCAGTGCCAGGAGAATACTCATGGAAAAAAACCAACACATATAAATAAAAATAAATTAGAAAACCTTTTTCTAAAAACTTTCTATTACTTTATATTTTTCATTTTCCATGAACTATAAAATATGATGTAATATTGGCAAGAAAATGCTATGGTATTGCCACATAGATAAATATTTGAATACTGTGACTTTATGTAAAAGTAAAAGAAACTAAAAAATTTGATGAAACACAACTTCCACTTTGCAAAATGCTCCAACTCTTGTCAACTTAGCAATGAATTTATGTTATTATAAATTTATTTTTTAAAATGTTTTATACATTTTGAAAGTGTAATCCCCAGTAGTTAAGTAGCATGCTTGAATGAAACACTGCTTTTACAATATTTTGTATTATTGGTTAAAGATCTGTGCAGATACACCAAACCTTATCACATTAGGCAACCTCATTTATCTAGTGTTCTACAAGCAAGAACATTCTCTGCTCTTTTCCTTCTCCATTAAATAATTTCCTCAAGTTTTCTGGCAGATTTTTTAAAAGCAAAAGGCTTCACTTTTGCTTATGACTAACAGAAATGAAATATTCCAAGTAACTACAAAGAGCAAAATTAGATCTTATAAGCCAACTTGCTTGCCCCTAAGCCATCTTTTAGTCCATAGCTGCACTGGAGGTGTGGGAAACTAAATTTGGGTTTGGCAACCTTTACTAAAACATATCACTTAATAAGAAATTTAGTTTATAGAATTTCTGGTTGATTTGTTCCATTATAGTTCTTTCATATATTTGATTTTAAAACTAAATTGATTCATTGATTCATAGGGTGCTTGAGGTCAGCCTGATGTATATCAAATACTTTTCCCCAAATATCCAATATGTGCTAAGCATGACTCTATTAAAGACTCAATCTTGTGATATGGTAAAATAATTATATTTGTTATATCAATAAATGCCTCGTACTCATCAAATATTATTAAGAATTTATGCATATGATAAGGACAGATGGTAGAAATTGATCTGGATTGGAAGGGACCCAAAGCATTAATTGCCAGAATGTTCTCGCTGGAGGCCAGAGATGCTAGAAGAGAGTGTTGTTATTCCTGGTTCCTTGTTAACTAGAGGAGAGTGTTGTTATTCCTGGTTCCTTGTTAACTAGAAGAGAGTGTTGTTATTCCTTGTTAACTAGAAGAGAGTGTTGTTATTCCTGGTTCCTTGTTAACTTCTTTAATTGGCTTTAATTTTATATGAAACCGAGAGAAGAAAACCACACAACTCCTGTTTGAACCAACTTGAATTACTAACTCTCCTTCTCCCTGTGTCTGAACCAAGTTTCTCCCTTTCATACTTTAAGAAGGTCCCTGAATTGCCACCTTTGTGATTTCCCATTCTTCAGGACCCACACCTGCTGCAAAGGAGCTCTGCTTTATTTTCCTCAAGCTTGGTACAATAAAATACTAATATCTAAATATCTGAGCTATGTGAATTTCATCCTTCAAGTTCACAAGAAATGGACCATCCAGGTGATATGGGATTCCCCTATACATACAGTGATTATGTTTTACTACCATTGGTTAACAAAGAAGCTGCTTTGCCCTATGGCAGGTCAGAATAGAGCTAGGTGGGTAAACTAAGGCAAATGCTGGGAGAAAGAAGAGAGTCACGCAGATGCCATGTATCTGCTGAAGGAGAAGGAAGCCAGAAACTTACCAGTAGGGCACAGCCTCGTGGCAATACACAGATTAATAGAAATGGGTGAATTTATGATGTAAGAACTATGTAGGAATATGCCTAAGCTATTGGTCAAACAGTGTTGTAATTAATATAGTTTCTCTGTGATTATTTGGTCTGGGCAGGAAGGAAACTAAAGCACAGTCTCCTTATGCAACTATGAAAACTTTGGATGACCAACAGTGTATCAAACTCTAAACCCAAATTTAAAAATCCACCAAAAACCTGAAAAAACACCATTGTTCTAAAACACAACCCTTAAAATTGTTCAGAATTACATACATTTACACACAACCAATCTCTTATCCATGTTATATAACTTCTCATACTTTTCTGAGATACGAATTTATATAAGTATAAATATCTTTTATAAATGGTGTTTGCATATAATCAAGTCACTTTCTAAGTTATATTTTATCTACAAATTGTTTATCATGCATAAAGTAATAATGTATAAGATAATGTATATAACATACTATCTCACAGAAGATATCTCCATGCTCTGGATCTTATAAAATTTCCCTTCTATCTTCCTCATTTTTCTTGTTCTTGTATGCATACTCGTACTTAAGATATATTCATTGGGGTTGGAAAGTCATGGTTAGACTTTCTGGGATTTTGAATATTTGTGCATTTCTATAACGGTTCTTTTATTCTGGAAAAAAAATGTTTTCAGCAATATGGTCACCTTAACAAGCCCTGAAGTAAGAACAATAGTTCAACTGTAAAAAGGAGATATTACACAAGGCCCAACAATTTATGAAGTGCTTCATTCAATAATATTCCTGAGAAAGGGAAATATCAATCTTCACCAGGAATGAAACCCATACTATATTACTGAAATTCCAGTGGTCAACTCTAAACAAATATGTATATGCTATACTCTGTGTGTGCATGTGTAGAAAGAGAGAGGGATAAAAATAATTAATAAATAATAGAAAGTCATGAATTGACAGAGATTATAAATGGGAGAAATAAGAGGATATCAAGAAATGAGAGGATGTGGGAAAATTATAAAATTACAATATACAAAATAGGAATTCTCAAAAATTAAAAAAGTAACCATGAAAATATTATTTGAATGCTTATAGTGTTGAATTATTTCAACAATAATAAAAGAGTAGTCATCATATGCTGTGGGAGCTCCTTCTGCTCCTTCAGCCAATAGCCTATGAGATACCAGCCCACTGGGGTGTGGTCTCTTTCACTTTAAAAAGTAGCAACAGCCCTCCTCTCACTCTCTTGTTTTGGACTCCTGTTCCAGCGACTAGACTCCTTTCCTGGTCATGTAGAAGGATGTTGTCTAAGACGGTGTTCTGTAAGTTTTATTCCCCTCAAATAAATAACCCTTTTATCAATAATAATTCCAACCTGGTGTGGGATTGTTTCATGCATTAATCATATGATCTGTTCAATGCACTATTTAACCCCAAATAACCAAACTCTGATTAAATGAATAGACACACTCTGTAAGCAGTGTATTTTTATGTGTGTCAGTAGCATGTATGTATATGTATGCATGCATATATGCATATATGCTCACTGTGCCTCTCTTCAATAGTTTATCAAATAAATTCTCTCTTTTAGGTATCTATACAATCTAGTTATCTTAGTCATTATATCTTATCATTGCCTCATTAAAATAGTCTTGTTCTGATCATCTTCCTACACCTAAGATCTAGTCTTTCCTCTACCATTAAACTTTTCCCATTACTCTGCACCACATTTCTTTCTCTGAGACACTATTAGAGTGGATTCTAGTCATAGTCTTCTCTTTTCAGTATCTGTATCCTTCAGGCTGTTCTGCAAATAAAATTATTCATAAAGCTTTGGCTCTCTTGGTCCTTCCTTGTTATTAGATAGTCTGTCAGAAGTAAAATTGTAGAGAGATGAAACAAGAAAAAAAACCTTCTCTTTACTTTTTCCAATTCTAAGACACATTTCTCTGCTTTGTCATCATATTTTTTAAAGAATGAGTTGAAATCATATAAAAAATATCCAAATAAAAGGTGGTAGCCCTGAACTTATTCCCAAACATATATGCTTTACATTGCTGGTTTTTGATTTTCACTATCTTCCTTGTAGTTAGTGTCCTCAAAAACTAACAAGATATTTTAATGAGAATATTTTCCACATATAAAGTAGATATCTAGTATTTTCACAGCAATGTAAATACATTGAATGTTATTACTGGTTATATAGAGTTTCCATGTATAACCACCATTAATATCCACTATGTATCTCTAAAATTGGCAGTGTTAATCAACTTATGGAGTGATCAATAATAACCTAAACCTCTAATTGTTAAACGACAATTCACTTAATTTTAGTATTTATTTAATCACTGGTACTAAAATTGATTTAAATTGTACATAACATACTTTTCAAGTCATCAAACTGATTCTTTGAGCAATAAACATCAGGTTTTCTGATGGTCTCAGTATTGAATCACATCCTCAGGTAATGAATTCCAAATTGAAAAATTCATATTTTATGTATATTTCAGTTATATGATAGAAGAAATATATATTAAAATTGATAATTAATAAAAATCATATATATAATGCCAACAATGTAAAACTTTTATTGTAACATTTATATGGAGAAAATATATGAGGAACCGAGCAGTGCTTTCTTTTTTTTCTCTTTTTTTTTAATTCAAAAAACATTTACATTTCCTCTCCTTCTCCCAGTCACCTCCCATTCCCCCCACCCCTCATTCTTCCCCCTGCTTCCTTAAAAGAGGGCGTGGTACCCTGCCATGTGGGAAGTCCAAGGCCCTCCCCACTCCATCCCGGCCAAGGAAGGTGTGCATCTACATAGACTAGGTTCCCAAAAAGATAATACATGCAGAAGAGATAGGTCCTAGTGTCATTGTTGATGGCTTCTCAGTCTGCCCCCATTGGCAGCCACATTCAGAGATTCCGGTTTGATCATATGCTTGTTCAGTCTTAGTCCAGCTGGATTTGGTGAGCTCCCATTAGTTCAGGCACACTGTCTCAGTGGGTGTCCAGCCCCTCACGGTCCTAACCAGCAATACCACTCTTGGAAATATACCCAAGAGAAGTCCAATCATACTACAAAAGCATTTGTGCAACTATGTTCATAGCAGCATTATTTGTAATATCCAGAACTTGGAAACAACCTAGGTGCCCCTCAATGGAAGAATGGATAAGGAAAGTGTGGAATATATACACATTAGAGTACTACTCAGCGGTAAAAAAAAACAATGACATCTTGAATTTTGCATGCAAATGGATGGAAATAGAAAACGCTATCCTGAGTGAGGTAACCTAAACCCAAAAAGACCATTATGGTATGTACTCACTCATTAGTGGACCCTAGCCATAAACAAAGGACACTAAGTGTATAGCTCACAAGCCCAGAGAATCCACATAGCAAGGTGAACCCAAAGAAAAACATATATAGGTCCTCCTAGAAATTGGAAGCAAACAAGATCGCCAGGCAAAAGTTGGAAGCATGGGGGCGGGGATAGAGGAGGGGGAAGGAGAAGGGAGAAGGGCAGGACTGGGGAAAGCTTGGGGGAGTGGGAGGGTGGACGTGGAGGAAGGGCAGATATTGGAGCAGGGAGTAAGATATCTACATTAAGGGAGTCGTTTTAGGATTGGCAAGATACTTGGCTCTAGAGGGGATCCCAGGTGTCCACGGGGATGTCCCCAGCTAGGTATTTGGGCAGCAGAGGAGAGGGTGCCTGAATTAGTCTTGTCCCATAGTCACATTGATGAATATCTTGATCATCACCATAGAAATTTTGTCCGATGGATGGAGGTAGAGACAGAGACCCACATTCACATCAGAGCAATGGACTGAGCTCCCAAGGTCCAGTCGAAGAGCATAAGGTGGGAGAAGATTTACCAAGGAAGTTAGGACCGAGCAGTGTTTTCTTAAAAGAAATTTATTTTAATTTAATCTAGTTTTACTTCATTGCTGCCAATGGCCATTTTATGAACAGTTCCTTTGATTCAGCTTACAATCTAACACTCTAATGAAAAGGTTTCATTTCTTTTTATCTATGGCAATTAGGATTACATTTTATGAGCTATTGAAAAAAAAACCTGTGGTTCTCTCAATATATTCACTGTTGAATTTGTGTTTGAGAAGAATTCTGATTAAGTAGAAGTAAATGGATTATAAAGAGTGTGCCATAGTAAAATATCTTTTGTACCACTCTTTCGAGAATTTTGCATTATTTTCCAAAGTGAAACATCTTGGGGAAAAGAAATTCTGTCAGTCTATTCAAATGTCTTTGGTAACACTATACACTGTTATTTCTAAAGTTTTTCAAGCTATTTTAAAACTTCTAACTTTGAAGTTACCCTTTTAGAAGTATAAATAAATTTTAATAGAAAGAAGAGCATCTCTGCAGGGGTTATAGTCTATCCTACGGTGGAATATCATATAGCTTATGTTTTCATGCCAGTATTATTGGCTTGGAACCTATTGTGCAGATCAAAATCACCTGGAATGTGCAACCTCCCTCCTGCCCCTCACTCAAGGATTCAGGTATTAGAGGATGGTGCCACCAGACAAGGGTCACCTATCATATGCTTATAAAAATATTTGTGTTTGTTTAATGTGTGTATGAGTGTTTTGCTAGCATGCATGCCTGTTTATCATGAATGTTTAATGCCCAAGGATTCCAGAATAGTTCTTTAAAGCCTCTGGAACTGGAGCTACAGAAGACGCTAGTCATCATATGGATCCTTGGAGATGAGATTTGGTCATTTGTAAGAGTATTAGGTTGTTTTATCAGATCAGTCATTTCTTTAGTCCCTATCATATTCTTTATTTAAAACATGAATTGTAAACTTCAACCTTACACAAAGAGTTACAGGCAGTTAAGCAAAACTGAGAGCAGGAGAAACATTCTTCCTCATAGAAGAACAGTCTATTGACTATCTAATACAAAATGATTAGCCCTCAAAGCATACCTACAGTTAATATATAACAGTAGACTATATTTACGTGATTATGGTATGTATGAATATGTGTGTGAGCATAATTAATATAATTATAAGCTATTAATTAGAAATAAGGCAAAGGGGCTGTATGGGAGAAATGAAAAGGAAATGAAGCAATTATATTATAATAAAAATTGAAGAAATAACTTTAAAACAGTAGTTTTATTTTAATTAGGTGTATGTAGTTGTGTTTCTTTGTGGATTTGTGCATGTGATTTCAACTGTCTAGAAGAGTCAAGTTTCAGAGTGCCCTGAAACGAGAGTTAGAAGAGTTTGTTGGTCACCCAATGTGGTTTCTTGGAATTGAACTCAGTTTGTAGGTGCAGTGCATGTTCTTAGTTGTTGAAACATCTCATAATCCATCTTTCATATTTTATGACATAATATGGGAGTTCAGTTCTTATGTGTATATGTGTACATGTATGTATGTATATGTGTGTGTGTATTTCCTTTTTCTATAGATTGTTTGATTTGTTTAAATCTAACTTTCACTTCAAAAGAGGTAAGAAATAGTTTATACTAGAAGGAAAAGTGAGCAAACCTGACCCACTAACATGGAGTCAAATTCCACCTCGTTCAGTGTTTTAACAGATTCATGAAGCCTTTATCATAAAATAAAAAATTAAATCATGAATCAAGACACTTTTAAATGTACATTGATTGAAACATTATTTGGGGGGAGCTGAAAGTCTCACCTGAAGATCTCTAATGTTGAGTGCATTCTTTGCTATTTTATCTGTGGTTGCAGGTACCTTCCTTGTACAATCCAAAACTGTTTACCTAATAGCCCCAAAATGCTACTTCACATACAGAAGATGATAATGAATGACTGCTAATAGTGCTTAAAAGAGCCCAAGGTAAATTGTAATCAGGTCTGGACTGGCAACATCCAGACATTCCCATAATCATTATAGTTCAGATACATTAATCAGTCTTGCAGAATGAGCAATATCAGCTGCAGTTTTTGTCCAGACTGATTTGTGTATATTCAATCTCATTTGCCTCTAAACAGAAAATGTTACTCCTCTGGTTAGCAATTAAATTCATGTATATTGATAACTTTTTTCCTTTTATAGGATATTTGAATGATCATAATACAAGTTAATTCTTGGGTTTGCATAGAGAAAGAGGACACTTTTAAGAATGGAAATGGATAGCTACGAAGCACAGTCCCTACGTAAGTATGAGATTTTTCTGTAGAAAATGGGAAATTATTACGGTCAGAGGACAGTCTTTAAAAACAGGGATAAACAGTGGCTTCCACATTAATTAAGCATTTAAAAGACCAAGATCAAATTAATGTTGATTGTTATAACAATCAACAATTAGCTGGGATTTGATAATATTACATTTACTCCATTGGGCAGTTTTTCTGGCATGAATTCACTAGCAATTAGTAGCCTTTGTAAGCGGTCATTATCCTGTTGCACAACAGAGTTCAGTGTCCTTCAGATGAGAGTGCTACTGATGACAGTACTAAAGCAGAACACAACACTAAACACCATGAAAATAATTCAATAGAAATCACACAAAGTCATAAGTAATACATAAAGAGATTAGTCCTTATTCGATGCTCCTTGAAATCACATCTTTATACATACACATTTATAAGTACACATACTTACATACATATTGAAATGATTCATAATGGGAGATAATTAATGTAGAATTCATTTCCCATCAGTTAGGGCATTAGGGGACTGAACTGTATGGGATATTTCTGCATAATGATCACTGAATAAGGCTGGACTCTTATCTATAGCTATTATTTGGATATACACTCCCGCTTTCTGTCAATTGACAATTCCCTGTAAATTGAGAATTCTGCAAATTGTCAATCCTGTAACACTGATGATTCCTAACATCAAATTTATTTTTTATAGTTTCCTAAGTGTGAATGCATTTATTATCATTTTCAATAAATTTCTTTTGTATCTATTTACTGTTTCTGAATATAGACTAATATTAAATGTATCATTTTACCAGATTAGAAATATTATTCTGAGATAATACAAAACATGTATGAAATATAAATATCTTTATTATGAAAGCAAAAGCAAACAAAATACAAATATAAATATAGAATATTCCTTCATCTATAGAAGACCTTGTTATAAATATACTGTTTATATTTTGATTGTTTCAATTCAAAATACAACACAATATTTTCCTCAGAATATAATTAATACTCCTTCAAACTTGATAAATTTTAATATTTAAATGTTAGACTATGTTTTTATGTAAATACACCTACGATAGTTATTAACAATTCTGTCCAGAATTAAAATGATATGACTGTGAGAGACATTTCAAGACATTTTCCAAAAAACCACTTACCATTCAAATTGAAGTAAAATCAAACTGTTTTAATTGGGGGGGGCATTGTTACAAATCATTTTCTTTCCTATTTAAATTTTCTATTAAATGGTATTAAATATAGCATTTGAATTATCCATGCATTTCAACTTAACTATTATATGTTACATGGACAGCTGCTTTTACTAAGGCGCTATTTTACCAAAAGTTAGTATTTCCACATTTGAAGTAATTTTCTGTGTTTCTGCTCCATTGACAAGCACTGTGCTAACTCTGTTGGATCCCATCATTTTTGCTATGCCAAATTACATTGGCTTTTCTATGTGACAAAACAAACAGTGATGGAATGTGACAGCAGAAATGTAATGCAATATGACACATCAGAAATTCAAAGGGTAAGGAGATTAGCTATTTGATGTCAGATTACATAGGGAATGTCAAATCCAAAATGACTCTGGCAGCTGCTAATGGAGTGAACGGTATGGTATTCACCTAGCATGTGAAACTATAAATTTTGAATTTCATAACAACACTTTAGCCAACTCAGAGATACAGGCATATACATTCAGAAGTGTCATGCAAAAGCATGGGCATGTAACACGAGTTGAGTTACTTCATGATGACACCTTTTGTAACTATGACTTGAGCCTTGATCTGCATGATCCTTTATTCAGAGAGCATATGTTATCAGTGCAGTATACTGGAACATACATGAGTTGTTGCAATTTTGTAAGGGAAAATAACAAATGACAATGTATTCTGATAGATGTGATTTGTGTGTATTCCACAAGCAAGCAACAAAATTTTAAATTGCTGTAATGCCAGAAAAAATGATTTTGATATCACAGACTCGCACCATCTTTTGTTATGTGGATTAAATTGCTCAATTAGTGTGACAATAAAAGAATTTGATTCAGAAAAAGACTAAATCCATCAATTCTTTATTCATTTCCTGGTTTGTATAGCACCTGGTAAGTTTACAGTCTTCCTGGCTTATTTTTACTAAGTATATTAACTTTCATTGTCTAAGTCTTTTTAAAATATTACAGTATTTTGTTTCTTGTCTGCTAATTTTATTTATCATTGACACTTCTCTCCTCTGTGACATACAGCAAGAAAAATAGTATGAAGAAAACCAATGACTTTGTATGATATAAAGAGTAACATTAATTCAGAAACAGTATTTGCTAAATTACAAGAACAGCTTATCTCATTTGTTGTAGTATTAACCTTCCATTTCTTTTTAAATTCTCTTTCTTCCAAGAAAATGTTGTGCCAATACAATGGATTCCTATTTCTGGGCATTGACCACTTTGTAAACATACACTGGCTCTCTAGAACCAATCTCCAGCAAATGCGGGGTTGCTTTCCTCTCCCTATTCCAATTTTAACTGTATTGATAGCAAATTGTGCAAGAAGGAAGGGCTATCCAAATGCAAACACAGTTTGATTGTGAATCAGTTATCTGCTTTTCTTAGTTTTGTTTTATTTTATTTTTAACACTCTGGGAATTTGTGAAGAAAGTAGCAATAAAAATGATTAGAAGAATTAGTAGCAAATTGTTCTATGGCTCTCTGGGACTAATGGTCTTTCATATTATTAGGATTATTTATCAAAAGAATGCATTGAATATATTGGATTCAAGATTACAAGCCTATCCTAAATTTTCCTTTTCATATCAGAATTCTCTTAATAGGAATAAAGTAATTATATCACTAAAAGTTTATATTTGTTTGACTGTATAAAATTATTTAAAACTATCAAAATTCAGTAAAAAATACTATTCAAATAATAATACTTAAACATTTTTATGAGGAATACAAAGTTGCTTTGCTGAAATTTCACATATCAATACTAAATAAACAGAATAAATGATAGAGACTGCAAGTTAAACAATTCAATTTTAAATGAAGATGATTTAATGCATATAAAAATACAAAAATAAATTAGTTTTTTAATCACATTTATACAATATATTTTTAATCAACATTTATTCATTTGTTTAAACCTTATCAAAGTTAAAAATTGAATTACTATTACAATGTTTAAGTTTATTTTGAGAACATTCTTTCTTAATATTTATATGAAATAATGTATCTATTATTTAATAACTTGGTATGAGGGAGAAGAGTAAATTATGTAAAGTTTTGTACCATTTTCACCATCTTTTCATCAATTATGAGTATATTTAATAAAACATCGATAAACATATTTTGGCATAGTCCAATGTCTTACCCACAGATATTATATAAAAAGATATAAGTATCCTGATATCGAAATTCATTTCTGTAAGATAATACTAGGGTCACTAGTATATGAGTAAACAATGTACAGAGAAATGCCATGGGATGATAATGATCACATCTTACGCTAAAGTCTTAGTTTTGTCTGACATTGCATAGGGTCTATGCTACTTTCAACTTCTGATAATCCACTACTGTTGTTAAATGTATAACAAATATCTCACCATTTATTAAATCAGAAGAGAAGAGCAATATCGTAACATTTAGACTTTCTTTGGAGACCCATAAACTTGAAGGAAAAGATAAGCAACATCAGAGAAGATGAGGACTGAAAGAATATAAAGTCTGAACATGAATAAGGAGAGTCTACATTATGAATAAGATAGGACATTTATAATAAGTGTCGAGGACTGTTCTCGACAGAATCACCTTTTACCTGTGTAGGGACACAGGAATTTTAGAAATATAAGTAAAGAGTATGAAGACACATGAAAAATAATATGACAAAAATCATAGAAAAATACCAGGAGAGTATTCCAGTGATTACTGAAATCCTAAAAATCACTCGTGTTTATATTTCCACAGCTTCTATACCCAAAGTAAATGGGGGGAAGTAACAAAAGACTTTATTATCATGATACAAAGGATATCTCACACAGTCAATCACTTTAACACCCTGAGACATCAAATAATTAGCATTAAGTTATCTAGATAGAGAAGGTACTCCAGGTCATGTATGCTGAAGACCGCCCTTCTGTAGGTGACCTCATAGTTCCAAAAAAAAAGAAGCAGAAGTACATTTGCATATCCTGACCACCTGTCAGGATGGCATGGACTTACTAAAATAAGCTATTTTATTGTTAAAAAAAACCAATCACATCTTCAGTTGGGACATGTGCTGCTACACTTGTTGATCATTTGAGTAACCTCCAAACTCTCTGATCATTAGACAAGGTGGAAACAAATAATCCAATAAAAAAGGAGTACAGACCTAAACAGAGAACTCTCAACAAAGGAATGCAAAATGGCTGAAAGACACTTAAGGAAATGTTCAATATCCTTAACCATCAGAGATATGCAAATCAAAACAACTCTGAGATTCCATCTTACACCTGTAAGAATGACCAAGATCACAAACACTGATGACAACTTATGCTGGAGAGGTTGTGGGGAAAAGGGAACACTCCTGCATTGCTGGTGGGAGTGCAAGCTGGTACAGCCCCTTCGGATGTCAGTGTGGCAATTTCTCAGAAAATTAGAAGACAACCTTTCTCAAGATGCAGCAATGCCACTTTTGGGTATATACCCAAAGAATTCTCGATCATAAAAAGACATGTGCTCAACTATGTTCATAGCAACATTATTTGTCATAGCCTGAACCTAGAAACAGCCTAAATGTCCCTTCACCAAAGAATGGATAAGGAAAATATGGTACATTTACACAATGGAGTACCACACAGCAGAAAAAAATGACATCTTGAAATTTGCACACAAATGGATGAATCTAGTAAACATCATATTGAGTGAGGTAACCCAGATCCAGAAAGACAAATATCATATATACTCACTCATAAGTGGTTTTTAGACATAAAGCACAGTAAACCAGCCTACAAATCACAATTCCAGATAATGTAGACAACAATGAGGACACTGAGACATACATGGATCTAATCTACATGGGAAGTAGAAAAAGACAAGATCTCCTGAGTACATTGGGAGCATGGGGACCATGGGAGAGGAATGAAGGGGAGAGAAGAGGAAGGGAGGGGAGTAGAGAAAACTGTATAGCTCATTAAAATCAATTATATATATATATATACATATATATATATAAAATTTTAAAAATATAAATCTGACAAAAAAGTAACATGATTAACTACAATATTCCTCTACTGAAATTAATGAGATAATGTCAAATTGAAGAGAATTTATTAATATAGTGTTTTTCTGGATAAGACTATGTTTTATATTGTAAATGTGTCAGCATTAGTTTCATGAGTAAACGGATAGCTCTATATGACTAAAACTTTAAAGAATTCTGTCTAGTCTAACTCAGTGAAGCTGCTGTAAATAATTTTTTAGCTTTCTTTTATATTTGAGACGTTAATATTGCTACATAGTTTCTCTCTTTCTTACTTCCCTCCATGCTTCTATAGATCTCTTCTTGCTCAATTTCAAATTTATTTTGTCTGGTTTTATTAACTGCTGGTACATACATTTATGTATTTGTAGACACCCACACATATACATACACATATCCTGCCTAGTCTGAGTAATGTTGCAAAAGTATTAAATTTAATAAATATAGTCACAGTTCTTTAATGATCACTTCTAGTGTATTTCTTACAAATTTATTTCAATAGCTGTTTTAATTCTGTTAGAATATAGATGAATTAGAATTCTAACATATATGTATAAACACATGAACACTTCTTTCAAATTTATATGAATTTGATTTTCATAAAAAATTATATCAGATATGATTGCATATATGATGCAATAATACTATGCAAAGATCTATATTCAAAGCATTGCTTAAATGTAAACCATGGTAATTCAATAATTAAACAACTTTTAATAGTCCTTTTTACACCTCATAGCAAAAATACAGAAGTAATTATTGGCTTAAGAAAATAAAAGGAAAATATTTCTGGAGAGCTTGTATTTTGTTGGCTGTTTTTGCTTTTTTGCTCCTTGCTCTTTTGGGTGGCTGCCACCCAACTCCCCAAAAATTACACAGGGAGGCTCACTCTTACTTATAAATGTCCAGCCTTAGTTTGGCTTGTTTCTAGCCAGCTTTTCTTAATTTAAATTACTTCATTTCCTTTTGCTTCTGGGCATTTACCTTCTGCTTATTTCTGTATATTTTACTTTCAGTTTTACTCGATGGTCTCCTATATGCTGGGTGACTGGCCCCTAGCATCCTCCTCTTCTGTTCTCTTCCTATTCTATCTGCCTGCCAACCCCTCATATCCTTTCTCCTGCATTGCTATTGGACATTCAGCTCTTTATTAGACTTATTAGTGTTTGACACAGGCAAATTAACACAACTTCACAGAGTTAAACAAATGTAACATAAAAGTATGCAGCACATACATCACAGAATAGACTTTATATTACTAAATAATTATAAAGGGAGACTTTTCTCAGTTTGAAAATTGTTTGTAATTCAACTGACAAAAGTTCAAAGGATTTAACAAAAATCTCACAGATTCTTCCACATTATAATATACTAAAAACATAAAAATGTGGTAATATCCAAACTGTAAGACTTGCAAATTTTCAAGAGTTGTTTCAAGAATGTTGTTAAAACTTAAGTTTTCAAATTACAATCAACAAGAATGTTTTCTCAAGTAATTAAAATTGTTTGTTCCAATGTTTGCTCAACAAACGATCAAGAAATAATTATCTTTTTAAAGTTTTATCCATATTGAAGGGAAGAAGTTTTATCACAAACTGTCATAAATTATGTGTTTTAATACTTAACAAAGTTTGCCAAATTTTACCACAACATTCTGAAATATATAATCAATATTGAAATTTATTGCAATATTAAAATTTCTGAAAATATATACTAATCACTAGAACTTCTTGTTTCTGGAATTTAGAATGTGAAGATGCAGAGACAAATACTCTTAAGCTGGTTTTAGCTATCTTAATAACCATTCATTGTTGACATCTATGGTTGAGCGAATGTCTTGTGACAAGCAAACAAAATTATTTGGTATATAAATAATTGTACATACATCTGCACATACATTTTCCTATGTCAGTATAAGCTGCTAACCTGCTTCGAACATTTATATGAAAAGTGCCATACATTTTTTAAAAATTTTATTTGTTCTTTAAACATAAAAACTATGTTGAACTTTCTTCATATTTGAAGATGGTACTTGAGAAAAATCTAATTCTGTTTTACTAGACTATATTCTCCCATATTTGGCTCGAAATAAACTTTTCTATTTCAGTTAGTGAGAGAGTTGTGATTGTCAAATGTAAATTAAAAAAGGAAGTGAATTCAAACCTTTTATACTTATACAACTAAAAGAGAATAAATATAATACAGTATGTCTCCAAATAAAACATAAACTTAAACCTAAGGGCAAAATATATTTTTCACTATAAAGAATTTATTATAACCAAGAGAAAAGTATAGGGATTTTTTAAGAACTAATAATTCATATGATATTATTTTAATTTAGGGGTTGAATAACAGAAGAAAATTACTAGGAATTAGTTTGTAAGGGATTGGGGATATAACTCTAGAGTATAACAGTACCATGTACAATGCCCCGGACTAAACTATCAACACTGTCAAAAATAGCCATAGGAATATTAATATATTTTGAAAACATTTATAAATGTGTAAAACTGTTATTTTATGAAAAATAGACAATTAATTTGAATGACAATAATCAGGTTGTAGGTTGTATTTCAATACTCTATGGTTTTTGATTTCCTTTTATTTATGTGCATATAAATAGCTAAAGATAGTCTTAGACAAGACTACAATAAATATAGTGGGAGTTTCTATTTATGACTTACTGAAAATCATGACAAGTTTAAGTTTTAAATAAATATACTGATACAAATTTAGTTGACATTACCTTTCAAAAGAAACGATTGCAAGTGTGCTGCTTTCTCAAATTTACATTGACAACATGTGCTATTTATTCATTATCAGACTATTTCAACTTACTTTAAAAAGGTTTTTGAACAGCTTTTTATGCCATCTGCCAGTGAGTTGAGATGTTTGCCTACAATATTAACATTTTATGTATTCATTACAAAGTGTGTAGTAAGTCACCAACACAACTTGCATAAAGACATAAGAGGCTCTTAAACTCGAATATGTTGCAGACATATAATCTACATAATGTGATAAAGTATAATATTTAAAGTACACAAGATTTAAATGGATTTTTAAAATCCTTTTAATTTCCCATTATTTTGGCCAGTGTAATAATTTGAATGGATTTGAAGCACTTAAAATTGATTTTGATTATAATTATTATTGTTGTATTATGAAAACTTACTTTGCATACACGGACATCAAATATTCCTTATCACTGCAAATGTACTTTCACAGGACTATTGCTTTGCATTAGTAATTCAATCTAATCTATATTAAATACATACTGTACCGAAATCATCTGTCAAATAAATATAAAATAATAGACTTTCTGTTTCCATTGAATGAATGGCTTTTAGCATGTTATGTTGAGCATTTGTAAAAAATTACTTGCTTTAGGAAACTTTAAATTAATCTAGCTGACACTTTTTTATATGATGAAATCTTGCAAGCTTCCTGATTGTTATTAATTTTTTTAAAATTATGTTGTTTATTAAGATATTTTGGGTCTTCACAAATAAATAATATCACAATATTGTTCTTTTGTGTAGTGAAAGGAACTAACAATAAACATCTAATGTTGGTCAAGAAAAATTATAATTTTTGTAGTCATTCTTAAGTGAATAAAATGGAAATCTTTGGTTATAAGATGTTATTTTATTTTGTTGTCTACTATAAAATTTAATTTATATAAGAAGCTACTTTTGAGTTAATAATATTGAAGTTAACTGAAATGAATGAACATAAGCATGTAGGTTTTTTATATCTTCTTGCAAAGTGGACAAGTGATAGTGTATTCTGAAGATAAATTTTAATAATGATAGTCTGAAAACTCAGATTTCTTCATAAAGCCACCTTTAAAAAGTCAGTGCCAAGCTGGAAAGATGACTCAGCCATTAAAGGCTAGGCTCACACCTAAAAATGTAAATGTCACAGGCAGTTTCTTTTCTCACTAGCAATTCTGAGGCACTAGCATTAGCAGTTTCTAATCATGAGAATCTGTGCAAGTTTGATAAAATACAGGGATGTTTGAGAAAATGGAGCTCGGCACAGAGATTTCATTTGTAGAGATCCAGAAACTGACATTTTGTTTATGACATTTGCAACAAGCTTAATGTACCTAGACTTAATGCACCTTGACTTAATGTCTTTCAAAAGATTTTGTTTTAAATGTATGTGTTCAATCTCCACTTTCCACTAGACTTGACGTTTTAATAGACCAGCTACTGGTAGATATGATGTTGTATTAAGTGCCTTATATTACATCCACAGAAAGATGTAATAGGTATGGAATTATAAAACTTCTCACTCACTACTTTCAGAGCACTATGTTATAAAGTAAAACCCTAGGAAACAAATCTTATCTAACACTTTATTTTCACAGTAAATTTAAATTTAAATAAAAGATTGATTATAATATATGTAATTATTGTTTTGAGAGCTGCTAATGATAATGACTGCAAACTGCTTAATTCCAGAAAGGCATTTCCTGATAATTTAAAAAGAAGATGAGTTAGGAAGTTAGGACCTTGAGGGGCTGGTCCACCTACTGAGACAGTGTACCTGAACTAAGGGGAGCTCACCAATCCACCTGGACTGGGACTGAATGAGCATATGATCAAACCAGACTCTCTGAATGTGGCGGCGAAAGTTGGCAGATGGAGAACCCACAAACAATGACACCAGGACCTATCTCTTCTGCATGTATTAACTTTTTGAGAACCGAGTCTTTTTGAATGCACTCCTTCCTAGGCCAGGAGGGATGGGGGTGG
>PVIU01016131.1:0-45754 GCA_004026605.1 Ondatra zibethicus | reverse complement strand
GGGAGGGAGGGAAGGACAGAGGGGATGGAAGAAGGGGGAGGGGGAGGGAGGGAGGAAGAAAGGGGGGAGGGAGGAAAGAAGGAAGGAACGCACACACGCAGGAAGGAAGGGAAGCAAGCAAGCAAGCAGCCTAACGAAAGTAATCCTGAGGCTCAATCCAGTAGAAGAGCTGTAGAAGTGGAAATAAGAAAAGCCAAGGAAAGAAGCTAGTAAACTTGGGCCACGGGTCAAGAGATCACAGCCTGGCTTTGTAAAATAAGTTTTATTGGAGTACAGCCTTATACACATGTCTATACATGACTGCTTTCCCACAATGATGGAATTGAGATTGTACCACCCTGCAGAGCCTAAAAAAGACATCTGCTGTAGCTGGCACTTACAGATCTGTCAACACCTGTGCCAGAGCATGACCCGAGACTTCCCCAGACAGATACAAGAAGAATGTCATGTTTATGAGCTCTATCTCCACTACATACTAACACTCACAGAAATGAAATTACACGGAGTCATAGAAAGGAAGAACTGACAGATGCAACAAGTTCATTCAATAGGATTACTCAAGTTAGGCTTTTCAAGACTTGTCTGAATAGACAAGTCCAATCTTTTCTTTTTCTTCTCTTTTTTTTTTAAATTTTTATTATTTCAGGGGCTTGGGGGATGGTTCAATGGTTAGGAGCACTTGTTGCTCTTCCAGAGGACCAAGATTCAGTTCCTAACACCCACATGGTGGCTTAAAGTTATCTATCTGTAACTCCAGTTCCCAGAGATTCAACACCCTCTGCTGACATCCATGGGCACTGAATACATGTGATGTACAGACATATATGCAGGCAAAACATTCACATGTATAAAAGTTTTTTAAAAAAAATTTTTTTTATGTCAGGTGCTGGTGGTGAGCCTTTAATCCCAGCCATTTCAGAGGTAGAGGCAGGTAGATCTGAGTTCAAGGCCATCCTGGTCTACAAAGAGTTCCTGGACAGCCAGGGCTACATAGTGAGACCCTGTCTCAAATAAAAACAAAATAAAACAGAAAGAGCCTAACAAACTAGACACATTTACAACACTCTATTTCCTCAGTGTAAAAATTAGAGTTTTTGAGGAAAATCGGCATAGAAATTTAAGCAGTTTTCAGAAAGTTAAGCTTTTTTCAGTTGTTGGACATTTTCAAAAGAACTGTAAGTGGAAGAGACTCGATATGAACAATATCAAACTGTTCTGAGTGTACCCGTGTCCAGAGATGAGGCAAATCATTCTGTTGTCATAGTGAGGCCAAGGAAGTGGCATGGAACACAGTGCAGTTTGGCTCCTTTCAGAAAATTTCAAACTACAGTGCTCAAATATTATGTTCAATCAAAGCTTAAGCAAAATATTAACATTTTTTAAAAAAGTTTTAAATAGATCTAAAGTGTTAATTGCTTTTACAGCTTTCTTTCTTTCTTTTTTGGTTTTTTTGTTTGTTTGTTTGTTTGTTTTCAAGACAGGGTTTCTCTGTGGCTTTGGAGCCTGTCCTGGAACTAGCTATTATAGACCAGGCTGGCCTCGAACTCACAGAGATCCACCTGCCTCTGCCTCCCAAGTGCTGGGATTAAAGGCGTGCGCCACCACCGCCTGGCGCTTTTGCAGCTTTCTCTTCTTTTGTAGATAAGATCTTTCTAGGTAGCCTAGGCTAGGCTGTTAATGCTGGAATCACAAGTGGACGCCACCACAAATAGCATAACATTTTTTTTTCCTTTTTTTCTTTTTTTTTAAAGATTTATTTATTATGTGTACAACATTCTGCCTCCATGTATGACCACACACCAGAAGAGGGCACCAGATCTCATTACAGATGGTTGTGAGCCACCATGTGGATGCTGGGAATTGGACTCAGGACCTCTTGAAGAGCAGTCAGTGCTCTTAAACCACTGAGCCATCTCTCCAGCCCCCATAGCATAACATTTTTTAAAGGCTATATGTGCATTATAATTTTAGAGAATGCAGCACAGAACAAAACTCAGGTTTAGGAATAGATGCTACTCGGAACCTCCCTTCTCACACCTTTGTTGCAGAAATTAGGGGGTTCTATCATCTGGCATGTGTAATGATGTCTATTTGTCCTATTTTTCTGTTTTATTCTGCCTCTGAACCACCACCACACATGGGTTCCCTCTGCCCAAAGTACACTTCCATCTTCCCCACAGTCACACCCACTTTTCAGTTAGTGCTTTTAGTCAGGGTTCTCTAAAAGAACAGAACTCACAGAATGAATAATTGTAACTTTTACATAAAGGATGTCTGTTAGAACGGCTTACAGGCTGTGCTCAACAGTCTCAGGGTTTGGAGCTGGAGCTCCAGAGATCCCTAGAGAACTGCTTCTCTTCAATCGATGCTGGGATCCCTAAAGAGCAGGGTGTAGTACCAGGAAAGGAAGGATTGCCTCAACAGCAGGACAGATGGACTTGCCAGGGAGAGTGAGGGCAAGCAGGCAAAAAGCAAAAGCTTCCTTCTTCCATGTAGGCAGCAACCAGAAGTGTGGTCAAGACTTAGGTTGAGCCTTCTTACCTCAAATGTTGCATAAAGTCCCTCACAGGTGTGCCCAACTGCTAGGGTTTAGTTGATTCCAGATGTGGTCAAGCTGACAACAAACATTAGTGACCATCTTACTCATCTGTTGGGTCTCAACTGAGTTCTCTCCGCTGTGAGTCACCTAACAGACCCTGTTCTTCCCCACTTTAGAATGCCACACGCTTCAGGATCACTTTACCTCATGCTCCATACATCCACCTCTATGAAGACAAGAAAAGTCTCTTCTCCATCATTAAACCCCAAAGAGTTAGCAAGACTTCTGAAACAAGTCAGACTCTGATATTAGCTTATCAATGCTAAGTTGGGAGATTTCATGAAGTGTATTAAAAAGGCAACTAAAGGAAAAGACTTTGGTTCTGCCAATACATTTAACCTGTTGATCAGTATGTGTGCAATATACATACTTTGTTCCAAGGAAAAGTAGCAAGTGCCTCTACCTCATGCCTAACAAGTTAGTAAAAGTAAAACATACCATGCACCATTCCTCAAAGGAAACAAAAACTCAACCAGATTTTAATATAAAATTAATTATACTGTATTAAGAAAAAATATTTTCAAGGTGAACAGTTCCAACCTAATGTTGCATTGCATGTGCATTAAAGGATTCAGCTTATTTACATCCAATTAACAAAAACCAAATATTACAACAATGACGTTCTAGATCAGTCATGCTTCTACAACAGAAATCAATATATTTGTTTTCCATATTTTGTTTACCCGACCACTGCCTAGAATCACTGTGCAAAGAAAACTTTTCTCTAGCACTCTGAAGATCTCTAGAACCAAAGCTATACCATCCCTGATACCTACTCCAAAGGCAATCAATTCCCCAACCCTTCTCTCTCCCTCCCTCTCTTCCTCCCTTGCTCTGCTCCCCCAATCTCGCTTCTCCCACCCCTATCTTTCCTAGGGCTATATGGAATAGTAACTGATTGACATATGAAGTTAAAGCCATTCCAGGATACTTAACCAAATCACAGTGACAATTTTGTATTTCAATGGCCAATGAAAGTCTAGGCTGGTAAGTCGTACAGCTGCTTTTTCAGCCCTCCTTTTTAAACAAGAGTGTCACTATGTAGTCTCTGCTGTGCCTTTAAGTCATTAAGACAACAGGGAACACAACTGACTAAATCATCACCTTCTCTAGTCCAGAAACTCCTTCCTACATTCAAGGCAAGTAACAACAGCAAACTAGAATTCTCCAACAATATTCCATATACATTTAACCCTCAAACTATTCCCCCACCAGTCCTTTTGTTTTTGTTTTTGTGAGACAGGGTGGCCCAGGCTGATTCAGAGCTTCTCTTGCTCCCCAGCTTAGCCTTGTCTCACAGCAATCCTCCTGCCTCAACCTTCCCCCGTACTCAGATTTTAAGCAGGCTTCCAACAGATTCAACTCTTCTTTGTCCTCCATCTGACTGCTTTGTTCACATCAACCTCCTTAAGTGTTACTAGACATAGTAAGATGTAAAGCACATCCACCAACACTGTAATGCACAACTACACACAACCCCCTCAAAAGCTGCAAACAGCGCCTTGAGAAAAACACCATCATTTATGCTGACTTAGTTTTAGGCAATGAACACAACTCAAGTGAAGCTATTTGTCAGAAACCATTCTGCTGGGAAATGTGAAGCTGAGTGCCCTGTGCTCCTAATTCTCCTGGTCACTCATGTTCTTCTCTTACCACACAGCTATTCGTTTTAACACCATCACTGCCTTTCTTGAAAGCTTCCTGTTTCTGGCATTGGTCCCCACCACAGGCTCAGTTTAGAGCCCAGAGTACTGTGCCCTGTCCCCATTCTATCTTCAGAGCACTAACAGATGCACCCTCCATGGCTAAACAGGCTCCATGCTCCAGTCCAAACACAAGTCTGAAAACTTCAGAGAAACAGCTCAAAATGTCGGAGCTAATGTTTTCAGCTTTCCATATGGATACGCATGCACTAATTCCAAGACAACCGCTAACCACACACTTTTCAGTAACACACTACCTTCAAATTCTCAAAGGGAAGGGGAAGAAAAAAACTAGTTTATTCAACTTCCCTTCTTGGCCTCTTCTAATCTTTTGTTTGTTTGTTTGTTTTTGGTTTTGTTTTTCGAGACAGCTGCCTGTCCTGGAATTTGCTCTGCAGACCAGGCTAGCCTCGAACTAACAGAAATCCGCCTGCCTCTGTGCTGGGATTGAAGGAACAAAACGAAAGTCACATAGCAAGTCGTATGACAGGATTAAAAGCCCAGACCCAGAGCTCCAAACCACTTCCCATTACTTTTGCTACTGCAGCTGACTGTAACAGCATTACATAGCGTCACTGCCAGTTTACTCATTTGTTTTTCTTGGAAACTTAGTATGTTCCAAGAATTTTTCCTGCTACCAGAATTCAACTGTAGCTAATATTTAATAGAATTTACAGTCATGAGTGGCATATATTGTTGGAAAACAATATTCACTTAGATGAACAAGTAATAGAATTGAAGAAGATAAAACAGACACAGTAAGACAGGCTGACAGTTTCGACAGTTTCTCTTTAGATTGCAGCCTGGGAGAGCTTTCCTGCAGACTAAGACTGAAATGAAATCATGAGACAGAAAAGCCAAATCAAGAGCCCAATGGCAAAGGACTCCAGGAAGAAGGCTACAATAAAAGCAGTGCACTGAAGAGAGCTTTGGTTTGTCAGTTCCTCAAACAACAAAACAGATACGCCAATGCTACTGCAGCTGAGGGAGCAAGGTGGGCACTGGCCAGAGGATCTGTAAGACATGCAGATGGGCCAGTGCTGGTCTGTGGCCTTATCAAGAAATCTAGGGCTGGAGAAATGGCTCAGAGGTTAAAAGCACAGACTGTTCTTCCAGAGGTCCTGAGTTCAATTCCCAGCAACCACATGGTGCCTCACAACCATCTGTAATGAAATCTGATGCCCTCTTCTGTCCTGCAGGCATCCAGGCATGCACGCAAACAAAATAAATAAATAAACTTTAAAAAAAGAAATCTAAATTGTGCTACAAATGGGATGAGTAACAAAGAACCTAAGAGAATGGTGTGAGCTATGGTTCTGAAAACTCACACCCTCCACCCCACTAAAAACAGGTTACAGAATGACAAAAAAAAAAGTAAGTGGAGGAGCCTACACTTCTAGAACTGTGCAAGACAAAAACAGTGGTCAAGAGGCTGAAGAGATGGCTCACAGGTTAAGAGCACTGACCCTCTGTATACTGTGATTATCATTAATGAATAAAGAAACTGCTTTGGGCCTATAGCAAAGCTATAGGGGAACAGAACTAGGCGGGGAAAGCTAGGCTATATGAAGGGAGAAAGGGCGGCGGATTTAAAGAGATGCCATGTAGCCCCGCCGGAGGCAGACACTGGAACTTTACCCGGTAAGCCACAGCCATGTGGAGATATACAGATTAACAGAAATGGGTTAAATTAATATAAGAGTTAGCCAATAAGAAGCTAGAGTTAATGGACCAAGCAGTGATTTAACTAATACAGTTTCTGTATGATTATTTCAGGTCTAAGCTAGCCAGGTGGCTGGGAACCAATAAGCGGCTCTCCCTCCTCCAACATTGCAGAGGTCCTGAGTTCAATTCCCAGCAACCAGATGGTGACTCACAGCATCTGTAATGAGATCTGGTGCCATCTTCTGGCCTGCATGCAGACAGAATACTGTATACATAATAAATAAATCTTTTTTGAAAAAGATTAAAAAAAAAATTGGTCAATAGGGATTTGCTGAAGGAACGGAAGCTGCTAGAGAAGCCGAAGGTGAGGGTCAAAGTGGTACAGTGTATTTAAGTTGCTGCCTCTGATCAGTAGAGCTACTGAGTGTCAAAAACCAAGGCATTTTAGAAGAGTCAAGTAGAAATTTACTTAAGCTCTTTCAGCACCTTCTAGCCCACTCAGATCGAAGTTAAAGGTTTGAAAAAAAAATACATATTTTTTAACACATACCAACAATGCCTCTAAAACCAGAATTAGAACAAAGATGTAGTTTCGCCTATTGATGGGATCACACCAATGCCCTAAGATGCTACAAGCAAACACTGCTATTTAGAAATGGAATCCTGGGACACTGCTTTCCTCTAGCATGGCAGCTTAAGTACTGCCGACAGCAACCATCCAAGAATTCCTTTATAAACAGCCAAGGAAAGGAGAAGTGCGCAAGCTGTAGGCCTGGAGGGGCAGACAGAGCTCAGTGCCCCAGCTTCCTTCAGCACAGAGCACTCTAACTGTAGCAACCACCGTGCATCAACGTCAGGCCCCAGGAATTACTGAGAGGGCTGGATTCTCTGGATCTTCTGTGAGTGTCAGAACCCACACAGAGAAGACATAAAACACACTAAGAAAATGTCGTACTAATTATCAACAAGGTCTGCCCACTATACAGACATTTTCCCAAAAAGAACAATTTAATCAGTATTTCTCAAAAATGAATTTAAATGTTTCTGATTAATATATGCATATACATGTTTTCGTTCCCTAGTACATGCATAATATAATTTAATGTTACATTAAAATCTTTGGGTTCTTGATGAAGGTGGTTTGTAAAAATGTTTATCCAGAAAAACAGGAGTAGCACAGGAGGAGAAAGGAAAAAGTTGACAGAGAAGAAAAAGCAAACATTTTAAATGATAGCAGAACACAAATTGGACTCCAGAATGACATGTGTGTCTTCTGAGGACAGTTCTTCCCACATCTCTGTTCTAAGGTGCCTACCAAGATTTATACTACCGGAAACTGGGCTGCACTCAGCCTTAGTCAGAGAAAAGTTCTCTCAGCAGTGGAGGGTAGTCAACGGTGAGATATATAATTACACAAAGTGCTATAAGAATAAGAACTCTATTCAACTCTAAACGGAACATCTATTTCAACACCACCATCACCAAGTGGAAAAGAAAAAAGAAAGGATGTAAGAGCCTCAGGATGAAGGCTCTCTGAAGCATTGTCTTCTGAACTTGACATGGCTACTGCACGGCTACTGCATGGCTACTGCAATCATGAACTCTTGGAACCAAGACTGTCTGCATAAGATCTGGCACAAAACCAAGCCAGCCCCCAGCACAGCAGCAAATGAGCTCCAGACCTTCACCCATACTGATGAGCTATCAGCACTGGACAGTAGCTGGGGAGAAAGAAATCAGGAAACTGATAGGTTTCCAGAGCTCCAGTGAATGGCTCCATACCCATGCACTTATGGCCAGTACTAACTGCACTTAGTGTTTGGGGTGAGTTGGGGGGAGACGACATAATATTGAAAGATGGGAGCAACAGAGGTGTTGATGGGCGTTGGAGGGAAGAATTGGGGGGCAGATATATTTCATTTCACACATGTGTAAAATTCTCTAAACTAAAATCAACATACTAAATACTAACAAGCAATTTACATCTGCAGTTTCACCTATCTTTTTCAACAGGATCTTTAATGCCCTCTTTGTATATAAACTGAAGAAGTTACAAATACTAGCTCTAATTTCTAGACATCCTAAAATAAAGATTTCTTACAGCAAAAAGATGAGTTTAAGGCCATCCTGGTCTACAAAGCACGTTCTACGCTAGCCAGGGCTGCACAGTAAGATGTAAAAGGAAAACAGAAGAGAAAAGGAAGTCGGGGGAGAAGAGGGGAAAAAAGAGCAAAGTTGTTTGGGTTTTTGTTTTTTGTTTTTTTTTGTTTGTTTGTTGGTTGGTTTTTTTTTTTTTTTTTTTTTGAGACAGGGTCTCACTATTACCTCTGGCTGTCCTGGAATTCAATATGTAGACCAGGCAAGCATTGAACTTGGAGAGATCCACCTGCCTCTGCCTCCCAAGTGCTGGAATTAAAGATGTGAGCCACCAATAATGGCAGAAAGGGTAATTTTGAAGTGCCAAGTAATAAGAATCATCAAAATCATGAAGTAATAAGAAACATGAAGCTTTCTGGGCAATGTTCTCGCTTGTATGTAGGAGGGGATGCTTGCTTTATTTCAGAGTTTCTGATAAAGACAAACTAAATACTTCATTGCAGACTGGGAAAATTGGTGCTGTTACTACAAAAATTTATTTTTCTGTGTGCATGTATGATGTCTTTGTCAGTGAGGGGTGGATATATACCAAGTTGGGGGGGCTTCAGAGGTTTTTTTTTTTTTAACAGGTTCAACATTGATTCTAAGGATCTACATTGTTGGGCTTGCACAGAAAATGCTTTTACTTTTTGAGCCACCATTGCTAGCCAAAATCAACACTCTTAACCAGACACTTACAAGAATGGGAAGGATAAGAACATGGAAACAGAGGTCAACTGTGAAAGAAAGCAATGTGGGCCAAACTAAAGAGAAAAGGAGCAAACCGTCTTTTCCTCTCTTCCTGTTCCATAGTCATGTAACATTCTCAACAATGACATGGCCCCATCCCTGGCATTTCCCCTCAACTACCTGAACTCTACCAAGTAAATCCATACTCAATGAAAGGTAGCTACACATAGAGTCAGTTCTTGGGCTATGGCTATCAACAGCCACAGTGTGAATCCCTGCCTTACCATTTACCTGCTGTATATCGGCTTTAATTCTTATTTTCATCTAGGTTTCCTCACCTGTTAAATGAAAAAGTAAGGGCATTTACTTCACTCATGGTGTTATTTTTTGTTGTTGTTGTTGTTCTTTTAACACAGGGGCTCTCTACACAGCCCTGGCTGTCCTGGAACTTACTATGTAGAGCAGGGTGGCCTCTAACTCAAGAGATCCACTGCCTCTGCAGCTTGAGTGCTGGGATTAAAGGAGTGTGCCACCACACCTAGCTCCACAGTGTTGTTACAGTGTGCACATGATGGGGGGGCAACACCCTGAACAAAACAACATGCATCTGGAGGTCAGAGGACAAGTCTGGGGTCAGCTCACTCCTTCCACCTTTATGTAGGATCAAGAGATAGAACTCAGGGGGCTGGAGAGATGGCTCAGCGGTTAAGAGCATTGCCTGCTATTCCAAAGGTCCTAAGTTCAATTCCCAGCAACCACATGGTGGCTCACAACCATCTGTAATGAGGTCTGGTGCCCTCTTCTGGCCTGCAGGCATATATTGTATACACAATAAATAAATAAATATTTTTTAAAAAAGAGAAATAGAACTCAAAATGTGAGGCTTCTTGGCAAGGGCACTTACTCATTGAACCATACTGTTGCCCCACCCCCTGCTTCAGCTTCATCTAAATTTGACAGCTTTCTCTTTTTTCCTCCCTTTTTTTAAATTTAAATAACATTTTTTCTTTATTTATTTTACATACCAACCAGTTTTCCCTTCCTCCCTCCCTTCTCACACCCCCTTTGGCATCTACCCCCTCACCACCTACTCAAGACAGGCTCCCATGGCTTGCACAAAGCATGGTACATCAAACTGAGGCAGGACCAAGCAGCTTCCCTTAGGGCCAGGTAACCCAGCATGGGGAACAGGTTACCAAGTCAGCAAAACGCCAGGGAGAGGTCCTGCTCTCACTGTTGGAAGCCTTACTAAGAGAACAAGCTACACGACTAGACACACACATGCAGAGGGCCCAGGTGGGTCCCACACAGGCTCCCTGACTGTTGGTCTAGCATCTGAGCTCCCGCCAGCTCAGGTCAGCTGTCTCTGTTAGTTCCCCCATCATGACCCCCTCGGCTGATAAAATCCCTCCTCCTTTTCTTCCACAAGACTCTCATAGCTCAGCACAGTGCCTGTCTGTGGATCTCTGCCTCTGCTTCCATCAGTTACTGATAATTTCTTTTTTGTTTTATTTTACTTTCTGTGTCTGAGTGCTCTGCCTACATGAATGTCTGAGTACCACATACATGCCTGGTATCTGAGGAAGTTAGAAGAGTGTGTCAGACCCCCTTGAACTGGAGTGAGAAGGCAGGTGTGAGCAGTCACGTGAATGCTAAGTTTCAAGTCCAGGTTCTCTGAAAGACCAATGCTCTTACTGCTGAGTCAGCTCTCCTGCCCCTTATTTTTATCCTTTCTACCTAAGTTTTTGCAGGTTTTGCTCAAGGAACAGATTAAAAAAAAAAAAAACAGAAAAGGAACATTTCAAATTGTCTCCTAATTATGAGAGACATGAACTAAATTATATAATTTTCAGGACCCTTCCAAGAGCTACTCAGGGTGACAGAAGTCTATCAAATGATACACAGCTAAAGAGCAGAAATTCAGAAAAGTCCAAAGCAAAGCACACAGCTTCTGAAAGCAAGAGCACTGGCGCACTGACAGGTCACATAAGCGGTACTCAGTCAGATGTAAATGAACCAGTTTCCTGAACCTGCTCAATCTCCTGTCCTGTACCACACATATTTCAAGGAATAAGACCATTTCTTTTATAGGAAACTGATGGAACCAAAGAAAGAAAGGAAAACATTCCAGCCAGTTTACACTGATGATAATTTAAAGTACCAAACTCGGAGAGATGGACTGCTCAGCTGCTCTTGCAGAGGACCTGTGTTCAGTTGCCAGGACTCAAGTTGAGGGGGCTCACAACTTGCATGTAACTCCAGCTCCAGGTCTCTAACACCATCTTCTGGCCTCTGAGGGCACTCACATACATGTGTACTGACACACAAACATTCACATAAAAAACAAAATCACAAAAAATAAAATGCCAAACCAAATCACTGTGTATTTTTTGCTTTCACAAGTATAAAAAATACTTTCCAAAAGTATTTCACTCAAAATCTTATTTAAAGAAACTTGATTAGAAATTATTACAGTATATTGTTTAAAAATAATAATAGTAATCTGTCCTAGGCTGTTAGAAAGAGATGTATAGCATATTATTTTAATAGGCCTAAATGAGGAAGGCTCAATATTATTTTAATTTTTAAAGGTCTGTTTATGAAATGCAATCATCTTCCATTAAAAATGCAAGCTGTGCTTCACAAGAGGCTGTGTAAATGATTCATAGGAGATAGTTCTCCACAATGATCTCCCTCTCCTGGGACTTTCCTTCCGCTGTTTCATCAAACCACTCAAGCTATTATTAAGGATGCCTCCCTGTGATAAAAGGGGAAAAACAACAAAAACACCCTTTCTCCTTTCCCTTCACCACTGTCTCTTCTGAGTGATTTACACCCTTTACAGTCAAAAGTAAAATTAATTCTACATATTCTGCATATTCTTGCAATCATTTATTTTCACAGGCCAGTTAAGATTAATAGTATTCAAAGCAAGAAATACAGACTTTTACAAGTCATAGGTTTTAATTCACTTACCTACTCTGGTATTTCTATATGACCGTTCTTTTGGCTGAAATTAAAAGAAATCTACATTTTACATAGTGGATTTTAAAAGATTTTAAAATATTCACTCATCAAAGTTAAGACACTCCAAAATTTAAATTCTCTCATACTTAAAAATGCTAATGAAAATGGCTGTTTTAATGTAGCAGCATCTGGTTCATTACAACATTTGGTTTTAACTAATAAATCCTTAATTATTAAATTTTAGTATTCAATTTCTTTCACACAGATAAGCCAAACACATACTGCTGCAATTACAAATACCTAGTTAAATTACTTACATGTAGAAAGCCTTTCTCTTGAAGCTCTGGCTGTTCAATGAGAGCCAAGTGTCTCGGTGACACACATATCTCAAAACTCACCATTAAACATTTGAGCTCTGCTATATGTAGGTGCCACATTGACTGACGAGCAAATATTTGACACTGCTGAGCACTCAAGCATAATACACAGAGTAATATGTCTGCTTGTGCAAATGAGCCAGTTTTGTTTCTCCCAAGCACGTTTTCAGAATAAATGTGTCAAAGCAGAATGTAATCACATGCCCTAATTCTAGCTTTCCAAAGCAGAAACTATCTCCCCCCTTCCTAATGTTTTTATTGAGGTGTTTCTGAGGATATCTAATCAAGGTTTAACCGCACATCATGATGTCTAAAAGGCCAGAATCCCCGAGAGAACATCCCTGGTTTTAAGCCTTAATATATATTGGGGGGAGGGGGGTAAACCTTTACACTCCTGCCCCAATTCCTTTTCTTTTTTAATCAGCAACATCTGACAGTACTGACTGAATATTTTACAATGGAGTTGCAGAACGTGTGTGTTCAATCGTTAGGCTTCCCCGAAGATTCATTACAGTGACATTAGAAAGTCAAATCAGGCAATTCTGCAGTCTGGTGAAAGCTAGCATATGAAAGAAGGTTAATACAAAAGAATTTCATTTTAAATAGAGGACATTTAGGACTTTAAAAAGCAACATTATGATAAAAATTTCAAGATATTTGTTCTGGCACGAACCAAGCTTTACAGGTCTAATTCCAGAGATGTTTAAATGCTGTTCTAGGAAAAGACAAGCACTCAGGGGAGGAGGCTGTGTGAGCGTAAGGTCTGCCATCTTAAAGGGTCCTCTTACAAAGAACACAGAGAAGGATGTTTTACCGTAACCCCAAAGAAAGGAGCTTGTGGTTCCTGATGATGCTGATAAAGTGGGGTCAAGAAGTAGTCAACTTGCATCCATACAAAGCACTACAATGACTTGGAGTGGTTTTGATAAAGGTAACGGATTTTTAGACCTATACATATTTCTATGACAAAATCAATAGGTTAAATATTTTCATACACATATTTGTATATTCACATACACACATATAGCACAAAGAGAAGGATCTTATCAGACGTCGTGTTTAACTGTTACTTACTTGTGTGTAATAGTTCCCTCGCTCTAGATTTCAGGCTTCAATAAGCTCCTAACTGATCTTATTTATCTGATTTGTTTCCATTGCTTTATAAGTGACCAAAGATAAAAACTGTCTACCTGCTGAAATAAAAGCCTCTTCATTTAGCACAGCTGATTTGCAGAATAGTTTCGGGTTCAATATAAAGACTCACCTTTGCATGAGCAATGTAAAGCCCAAACATGGCAAGAAAAGCAAACAGCAGTGGTGACAAACATAAGAGGAGGTTTCAGAGCTACCTCTGTCAGTTGTACAGATGGACTTTGCAGGCCACTGGCTGTGCTTAATTTAATATGAAGCTAAATACAGTCAACACATCTGGTGCACTGATGGCTATCACAATAAATTAAAACTGACATTACACACAAACCCATTCAATATTCTTTTTATTCCCATTTTACCTTAAACACAAAACTAAAAATTTTTTAAAAGATTTATATTGAAGATAATGCAGTCTCCTTTTTTTAAAGATTTATTTATTTATTATGTATACAACATTCTGCCTCCATGTATGCCCACGCACCAGAAGAGGGCGCCGGATCTCATTACAGATGGTTGTGAGCCACTATGTGGTTGCTGGGAATCGAACTCAGGACCTCTGGAAGAGCAGCCAGTGCTCTTAACATCCCTCCAGCCCAAAACTAAAATTTTATATTTATTTTTGTTTTTCATTTCCTAACAGTCTTCCAACTGTAGAAACGGCAGGTTTTGTGGAATCTGGTTTTTACACAATTTGGAGTGCATACGTCAAGGGTAGAAAAAAAATCCAAAAAATCCTATATATAAAACGTCAAGGAGTTCATACAAGTGAAGGTGCCTTTGCTCTGGGCCCCCTCTCTTCACTCACATCTGGGGCAGGTTTCAAAGCAATGTGGGAGCTGGGTTTGGTGGTGCACACCCTTAATCTCAGAACTGGGGAGGCAGAGGCAGGAAAATCACTGTGAGCTTGAAGTCAGTCTGGTTTATATATTGACTTTCAGGATAGCAAAGACTACACAGAAAGATCATGACTCGAAAAGGAAGGGGCAGCAATTTAGAACTGGAGAAGTGGTTCAGTGGTTAAGAGCACATACTCCTCTCCCACAGGTCCTGGATTTAATTTCCAGTACCTACACAGCAGCTCACAACTGTGTAGAACTCCAATTCCAAGGAATTCAACATCCTCTCCGGCCCTCCATAACACCAAGCACACACATGGTACACACACTTATATACAGGTAAGCAAAGCATTCATATTCATGAAATAAAAATAATAAATCTTTTTAAACAGGCAATGTAAACACTCACTCAGCAGTACATGGGCCTGGCACAAAGAATACAAACCATGAGACTAACAATATAACTGACACCTGTAGAGGAATGAAAACACAAGCTACAGTCTGTCTGGTTTCTTGGTTTGTTTGATTGTGACAGTTTCTCTATATATTATCCAGGCTGGCCTGAAATTCATGACCTTCCTGCCTCAACTTCCCCTAAAAGGGACAAGGACATACACCACCAAGCCCAGCCTATAACATAGATTTAGAACGTTTCCAAAGAATGCAACTCCAAATGTGGCAGATAAAGAAAACAGAGTACTACCAAAGATAAGTTAGTGCTGGACACAGTCAATTTACATTAGCTGAGATCAAGCACAATTTTTATAAACTACTGTTTTATAAAACAGAGTTAAGGATGTAAAGAAAAAGCTTGGGTTAATCTGGGTAGGATCCAATCCCCAGAACCCACAGATTTAAAAAAAAAAAGGCATGGTGATGCAGGCTTGTAACCCCAGTGCTGGGAGACAGGTAAATTATAGGTTCCTGGGGTTCACTAGCCAGCAAGCTAGTCTACTCAAGGATATTAAGCCAAGCAAGAGACACTGTTTCAAAAAAACAAGGATGAAACAGCATCCAAGGTGGACCTCTGACATACATGAAATACGCACACATTAGATCATTCCTAACAGTTTCCTACTAAAGAGTCAGAATACCACTTGTGACACAAATTACTGCCTAAAATGCAATATTGAAATTATTGCATTTTTACTTCATTGCTCTGAAAAAAGAATTATCTGTATAGGTACCCATGATCCTGTAAGTAATCCAGATGAAACACATTAGGTTACAAAATTTTTAAAAAGTAATAAGGGGGCTGGGGAGGTGGCTCAGCATTGAGAGCACTGGCTCTTCCAGAGGCCCTGAGTTCAATTCCCAGCACCCACATGGTGGCTCACAAACATTTGTAATGAGATCTGCATGCAGTCTAGCCTGCATGCAGACATGCAGACAGAATACTGTATACATAATAAATAAATATTTAAAAAAAGAGTTGAATTCCTTTATGTAAAGAAATTATAAAAGTCAACTGTCTACTTCAGAGTTCCAAAGGCAAGGATGGAGACTATAACAAGAAAAAGACCAAAAGGGCACAAGTGAAATGAGTCAGGCACCTCTGCTGACATAAACTCACACAAGACTATTCCTTTCCACTAGGGAATAAGGAACAAAGAAAACAAGTGAGTAAAATGCTTGCCTTACAAGAACAAGGACCTGAGTTACACACCCCCCCCCTTGAAAATGCTGGCACAGTAGTTTGTAATCCCATCTGTAGTACCAGCTGCTTTGGTGGCTGAGGCAGGCAGATGAGCCCCAGAGCTCAAGATCAGCCTAGACAATATGATAAAACTCAGTCCATAAATAAATAAATACTATCCCAATTTAATATTCATAAAGAAAAGCACTACCAAACATCAAATCCCTTTTCATTCTTAAGTATCATTTACAATTATTGTATCAATCACCACAATTTAGAAGTTGGTTTAGAAGAATGTCAAATAGAACCTCAACAGAATAGAAAGAATGGCTCCTGGATTGACAATTGTTAGCAATATCTATAGAGTATACAGCCAGGACAGTGAGGGATGGTGCCTTGGTATGGATGGCTAGATGTCACAAGGAGAGCAGCAGGAACCCCACAAATATGAAACTGAATGTATAAATGCCCGTAGTAATTTATGCAGTAATCCTGCTTCAGTAGCTTTTATAACAGCAATAATTACTCCCTTGTAGTCTATATTAATACTAAGATTCTTTATGAAAACCCAGCTAGTCTCAGTTATACTAATGGAAACAAAGAAATATATTCTGTATAAACTTCCATTTAAAAAAGAAAAGCATGGCATTGTGGCACATACCCTTAATCCCATCACTGAGGAAGCACAGGCAAGCAGATCTCTGTGAGTTCAAGGCCAGCCAGGGCTATGTTGACAGACCCTGTCTCCACAAACCAAAAAGAAGAGAAGTAGAGGCAGCAAGAACCTAAGTGATAACATCAGCTATAATTTATGAACATGTGTTAAATTACTACCATGTATTAACTCACTAATTTATACTTTCCAGAAGATACCTGTTATATCTTTGATGGATGAAAAACAACTGAAGCAGGAAAAAAACATGTGACTAAGATGGCTATATGGTACACAAGATCAAACACGTGACTAAGATGGCTATATGGTACACAAGATCAAACACGTGACTAAGATGGCTATATGGTGCACAAGATCAAACATGTGACTAAGATGGCTATATGGTACACAAGGATCAAACATGTGACTAAGATGGCTTTTTGGTACACAAGGATTAAAAGCCAATCTTTCTGTTCTTGAGCTCATACTTAAAAGTACTATGTGTAGCCAGGCGGTGGTGGCACACGCCTTTAATCCCAGCACTCGAGAGGCAGACAGGTTGATCTGTGGCTTCAAAGACAGCCTGGTTTAGAGGACAGTCAAAGCTACACATAAAAACCCTGCCTCAAAAAAGGAAAGAAAAAAAAGGTTTTGGGAATCACATTCTCAGAAGAGATGAAGAGACAATAATTGGAGCTGGAAAGATGACTCAGCAATTAAATAGAAGCACTTACTACCCTTGCAGAGGATGTTCCAAGTTCAGTTCCCAGCACCCATAGGGTGGCATGCAATCATCTGTAACCCTAGTTCCAAGGGATCTGATGCCCTCTTCTGGCCTCCCTGTGGTCCTGTGTGCACACGGTACACAAACTCTTGCTCACAAACACACACCATTTGCTTTTGTTTTTTAAAGCTTCAACTAGTTCCATTCTCACTATCTTTGACTTCTTTCCAGAGCCACTTAAATGTATCCATCTGTCTAATGACAAACTCATTCAGATATCACAATGTAAACTTGTATTTGGGCTTGGAAAGATGCCTTAATGGGTACGAATACTTACTGTGCAAGCATGAGATCCTAAGTTTGAATCCCCATTAGACACATAAAAAGCCAGGCAGGTCTGCATGTGCCTGTAGCCCTAGCATTGGACAGGCAGATCCCAAGAATTTACTACCTGGCTAGCCTAGCCAAAGTGAGCTTCCAGTTCAGTGACAGACTGTGTCTCAAGGCAATACACAGAGAATGACAGAAGACACCTGAAGGACTCCTTGGCCCCCACAAGGGCATGCACAGAAACACACTTGCACGTTCATTCCCATGTATATAACATATATGTGCAAAGATTAAAAAAATGTGCTTATAATTCTTTTCTAAAATCAACGCCTCTTTTTGCTGTCCCAAATTCTTAATGGCGTTTCTTATACTCAAGCTCAATGGCTCCAGGCAAGAGTAATGATTGCTCTGACAACTATCAAATCCAATTGATTTTTACCTCTATAATATTTCCTATCTGCTGCAACTCACCTCCACTACCCAACTCCACTCCACTACTGTGTGAAAGGTTAGGCCTTTCATCCAGTCTCCCGTCTCTACAACTTTAGTTTTCCTTTGTTTGTTAAATGTATTTATTTACATGAGTGTTTTGCCTAAATGTATGTGTGTGCATCATGTGCATGCTTTGTGCCCTGGGAAGTCAGAAGACAGAGGCAGATCCCCTAGGACTAGAATTACAGATGGTTGTGAGCCACCAGGTGGGTGCTAGGAACCAAGCCCAGGCCCTCTGCAAAATCAACTGGTGCTGTTAACTAGTTGCTAAGTTATCTCCAGCTGCTCTGTAACTTCTGATAACATCCTACAAAGCAACCCTTTGCTCTACCATTTTCACAGGCACATACAAGTACCTATCCCAACAATTGTAAGGGTTAAAAATACTTATGTCCAATATGTTCAATTCCTTAGCTAGGCCTTCACCTTTTGCACCCAAGCCCCCCTTCTTGGAAGAACAGGATGAAGTTATAAATAACTTTTAATGAGCAAGATGAAACCTCCTTTTGGTGAACAGGATGAGGTCGTAAACAACTCCAATTAACTGCTTATCTAAACAAGACTGGCCAAGCCATAGAGTCCAGGTGGACCCGCTGATATCCTGTGAGAGCGTCCAGAGCATCCTGTGAGAACATCCAGGGGTCTCCTTTCCTGGGGATCGAAGGAGCTTGGACTGGCTAAACTCCAAATGACCTTCTATTGATATATAGCAGTTGCTTATAGCCAATCACTATATGCCCCACAACCCCTATACTATGCCTGAGATCTTTTCCTATAAATACCGCTTGTAATTGTTGTTCAGGGCTCTCTGCTCACTCCCGAGTTACTGGGGAGCAGAAGCCCGTTTGCAAACGTCGAATTATACCTCTTGCTTTTGCAACAATTGGTGTGGATCTTGGTGGTCTTTGGGGCACACGTTTGGGGGGTTAGCACCCCAGAATCGGGGTCTAACACAATCAACTTTCAAGATTCAGAGCAGGGCCCTAGAAATGGCTTACTGGGTGAAGATGCTACCTCCGAGTCTGAGTTCAGTTTCCTAGGACCCCCAATTCCCTATAAGTTTTCCCCTGCCCCCCACATAAGCCATGTCACGTGTCCACACACATATATATACACAAAATAAGTAAATGCAATTTAAAAAATTTTTTTTAAGATTAGCCAGGCAGTGGTGGCACACATCTTTAATCCCAGCACTTGGGAGGCAGAGGCAGGCAAATCTGTGAGTTTGAGGCCAGCCTGATCTACAAAAGCAAATTCCAGGACAGTCACGGCTATTACACAGAGAAACCTTGTCTCAAAAACCTAAAAAATATGATTCAGATAAACTGCCTTCTCTATATAACTTTCCTCTGAACTTCATAGCAACGCCTCACCTGGCCCTTCCCAGTCTGTTTCCGCCCCATCATGAAAGCCTGGATGAGAGAACCCCAGTGCCAGCGACTCCCCTCAGGAAGAGCTCCTCAGGACCAGCGACTCCCCACTGGAAGAGCTCCTCAGGACCAGCGTCTCCCCACTGGAAGAGCTCCTCAGGACCAGGCATAGTGTCGGGCTCATCTTTAAGTCTCTCACAGACTGGTGAGAAGACACTGTTCACAAAAGTATTCCAAACATGTGATAACTGTATGAAAATGGTAAGTCAAGCCGGACGGTAGTGGTGCACGCCTTTAATCCCAGCACTTAGGAGGCAGAAGCAGGCGGATCTCTGTGAGTTTGAGGCCAGCCTGGACTACAAGAGCTAGTTCCGGGACAGGCTCCAAAGCTACAGAGAAACCCTGTCTCGAAGAAAAAAAAAAAAAAAAAAAAAAAAAAAAAGAAAAAAAAATGATTAAGTCAACTCTGGGACACAGTGTTTTAACACAAAGATTCAAATATTTGCTTGATTTTTAGAACACTGTAGCATCTACAAACAACAATCATAATTTCCATGGAACCAGCTTTCAAATTTTTATTTCACTCCTGAACTAGCCAGGGAAAGAACCTGTTTGCAGCTGACACAAATGCCAACATGGACTCCTACTGCCCACCACAGCCAAGAACATCCTCCCTCCCTGAGGCACCCGCTCTGCTAACCTTGGCAGTTGTTATTTTGTTCTGGTTTGTTTTTGTTTTTTGAGACAGGATTCTGCTGTGTCTCAAGCAATCTTCTTGCCTTAACCTCACAAGTAGCTGGGACTGTAGATGTACACCATTGTGTCTATCTTCTCCTAGAAGGATGCTCAGGAGGGCTTTCTTCTAATAATACATACGTGATTCAAACTGGCTGCACAATTTAACACACTTCATTTGACCAAAACTACGCATCCAAATGTTGTTGTCTTTGTCATGGAACCACCTCTTCTGCCTCCCTTTATATAGTGGTATGGAGAAATCAGGCTACATAAAGAAAGACTAGGAGTCTCAACTGTCTCAATGATCTAGGCTTGTGGGAAATTCATATTTTACCTTATAAAGTTAAGTTACCCCTTTGCCTCCCAAAAAGAAACATTAAAACATTAGCATAATTTTTCATCTAGCTAAAACCTAGGCACAGAAGAGTCAAGAAATTAAAAGCCCAGAAAGCTGAATAAAACCAGGTTTAGAGAGCAAACACACAAGAACTGTATCTGGACAACCACAGGAGACAGACCTCAGTAAAAAGGCCACCCACAGAAACAATCTAGATTCAGTTTAGGTTTTTGCTTCCTTGGAAAAGCACAGGGTGCCACCTACTCTCAGGTCAGAAATAAGAGGGCCTTGGACCAGTGTGCAGGCTCAACAGGTAAAGGAGCCTGCCACCACCCCAGACCAATTAAGCTCAGTCTTCAGGACACTCTGGGTGGAAGGAAAGTACCGATCCCCACAAGTTGGCATCTGACATCAACACATATGTTGTGTCACATGCACACGCACACAAAGCAAAAGAAGTAAGAGGGCCTTCCTGAACTCCACCCATGACATTTTCTATATAACACTAAGCGTCCAACCTATAATTGGAGAACAAAAGGTACTAGTAAAATGAGTATATTTATTCTCAAGCAAAACTCTGAGTCAAACAGACCTCTGCCACCAGATGCCAGATACGATTATCTTAGGAGCCTGTTTCCCAGAGCTCTGTGCTTCTCACCAACACTGAGGCTCCCTTCCCAGTCTTCCCTTTCCCACATCTGCCTTCCCGTGCCCTTCTGAAGTCAGCCCTGGCCTCACAGTGCAGACAAGTTTCATCTGTCCTGTCTTAGGGCAGCAGTTCTCAACTTGTGGGGCTGCATATCAGATATTTAATTACGATTTGCAACAGTAGCAAAATTACAACTTTGCATTAGCAATAAAAATAATTGTATGGTTGGGGGCACCACAACATGAGGAACTGTATCAAAGGGCAGAAGCCTTAGAAGACTGAGAACCACCGCTCTAGGGGGAAATGTTCTGAAACAAAAATGTGTGACTCACCGGGCAATGCAGCCCACACCCTCAAACCCAGCACAGGGAAGTAAGTGCAGGCAGAGCTCTGTGAGTTTGACGCCAGGTCTACAAAGAGAAATGTAGTGACATTTCATTTGTATTTTAATAAATAAAGCTTGCCTGAAGATCAGAGAGTCAAACAGCCGCACTGACCAGCCTTACAGACCAGGCAGTAGTGACACACACCTTTAATCCCAGTAGCCACACTAGCTTGCTATAGAAACTGGGCGGTGCACACATTTAATCCCAGCCCTAGAGAGGAATATAAAACGGGAGAAGACAGCTCTCATACAGTCTCATTTTGAGATTCCTGGAGGCAGGATCGCCATTTCAAACTGACGTAGAGGTAAGAGCCAGTGGCTGGCTGTTTTGCTTTTCTGACTTTCAGGTTGAACCCCAATATCTGTCTCTGGGTTTTGATTATTTGTGCTACAGAGAGCCAGGCGGTGGTGGCACATGCCTTTAATCCCAGCACTTAGGAGGCAGAGGAAGGCGGATCTCTGTGAGTTCAAGGTTGGCCTGGTCTACAGAGCAAGTTCCAGGATAGTTAGGGCTGTTACACAGAGAAACACTGTCTCAGGAAATAAATGAATGAATGAATGAATGAATGAATAAGTCGTGCTACAGAGAAACCCTGTCACAGACTTAAAAGAAGGAGAAGGAGGTGAAGGAGGAGGAGGAGGAGGAGGAGAAAGAGGTGTGGCTCTCTGCAAGCTTACTGCTCTAGTGCCATCAAGTAAACAGGAAGCAAGGATAAAACGAAATTAGTCAACAATGCCCCAGGACCAATTAAACCTCATAGAGAACTGTTTTAAAGTTGACTGAGTTTGGTCTTGTTCTAAATCAACAGTCATCTATGTACACCTTTGTCAGTCATGGGTTCTGGTAGACAACACTGACGCAGAAGAACAGGGAGACTCCTAGAAGGAAATCATGTCTACACCGTGTCAGCCAACCTTCTTCCATCCTGTGACAAAATAGCAGAACCAATCAGGGTTTGCTGGGCTCATGGCTTCATGGCATACAGTGCACCATGGTAAGAGTGAGAGCAGAAAAGGCTGTTCATTTTACAGTGGCTGGGGGGCCTAGTGCCCCAATATTCATCTCCCAGACATGTCCCCTATGACCTAACTTCCTTCCACTGAACCCTACCTCCTAAACGTCCAACCACCCCCACAACCACAGGCTAAAGGACAAATCTTGAACACATGAGTCTTTTTGAACACTTTTTTTTTTTTTTTTGGTTTTTCAAGACAGGGTTTCTCTGTGGCTTTGGAGTCTGTCCTGGAACTAGCTCTTGTAGACCAGGCTGGTCACGGAGATCCACCTGCCTCTGCCTCCCAAGTGCTGGGATTAAAGGCGTGTACCACGCCCGGCAAAAAAGAAAAAAAAAAGAAAAAAACTCTTTTTCGGATTTTTGAGACAGGGTTTCTCTGTAGTTTTTGGTGCCTATCCTGGAACTAGCTCTTTTAGACCAAGTTGGCCTCGAACTCACAGAGATCTGCCTGCTGGGATTAAAGGCATGCGCCACCACCGCCCAGCCTTGGACACTTTCAAACCCCAGCAAAAATGAAGCCTGAAAAATTAAATAAGGAAGAGTTGGACAGGCTAAGAAGTAAGCAATGTTTTAGCAAGTGAATAATAAAATCAAATCTGTACTCTCATTTTTTAAAAAGATTTATTTATTTATTGTGTATACAGTATTCTGCCTGCATGAATGCCTGCAAGCCAGAAGAGGGCACCAGATTTAATTATAGATGGTTGTAAGCTGCCATGTGGTTGCTGGGAATTGAGCTCAGGACCTCTGGAAGAACAGCCAGTGCTCTTAACCTCTGAGCCATTTTCCCCAGACCCAAATTTGTACTCTTAAAAATATCAAGTCTCAGCCGGACAGTGGTGGCACACGCCTTTAATCCCAGCACTTGGGAAGCAGAGGCAGGCAGATCTCTGTGAGTTCGAGGCCAGCCTAGTCTACAAGAGCTAGTTCTAGGACAGGCACCAAAGCTACAGAGAAACCTTGTCTTGAAAAACACAAAGAAAAAAAAAATTAAAAGTCTCAAAAGAAGACAGCAAAAGCCAATAAGGACAAAGAAATACAGATTTGCAACATCATTAGAAAACAAATCAGTACTCCAGTAAGGACACCACTCCTGCACCAGGACAGACAGGTAGCAAGCATTAGATGATGTAGGGAACTGGAACCCTCACCCACTGGCAGCAGAGCTATAGCATGGTTGTACCAGTTTGCTTTTTGTTGTGATAAAACACAGACCAAATCTTGGGAGAAAGGGGTTTGGTTTATTTGGCTTCTATTCATAATTAATCATTTGAGGAAGTCAAAGCAGGAACTCAAGAGAAGAGTCTAAAGTAGAGACCACTGAGTATGCTGCTGACTAGCTTGCTCTTTATAGCTCACTCAGCTTGCTTCTTAGTCAGCCCAGGACCACCTGCCCAGGAGTGGTATCACCCATAGTGAAATGGACACATCAAATATTAACCAAGAAATGCCATACAGATACACCAAAGGCCAATTTGATGGAGGCAATTCCTCATCTAGGAAGACCCTCTCTTCCTACCTGAAACTAGTCTGTATCAATGGTGCCAGTCACTTTGAAAATCAGTCAGTTTGGCAGTTCCTCAAAAGGTTAATGCAACTACAACTTCCCTTGCAGGTATAAACCCAAGAAAAATGAAAACACATGTTCTTGGCAATGCTTTTGGATTTTTTGTTGTTATTGTTATTTTTAGTTTTTTGCAAACAATGTCTTCATCTGTAAGGAAGAGAACACTCATGCTTCAGATGCCATCATAATGCTTAAGTAAGGAGTTGTCACAGGGTGCAGTACCTGACACAGGACACACACTTAACCATTGCCAGGAAAACGTCATTTCCCTTGGATCATGGATCATTAGGGCTTTTCCTTCTCAATAACACAAACATACATTTTCTACACTGTAGCAGCACCAAATATTTTGTACAAAAAGCATCTAAATGGAAATGCTACCCACTGACAATAGCACAGTTGCTCACTTAGAATCCTACTGCAGACAAGCTATGTCTTTACATTGCTCCTCTCAGGAAGCAGCAGTTCTTACATTCTGAGAAGAACACGGAGGATTACAGTGACACTGAACACAGTTACATGGAAATCACAAGAATGGGATAAAATGGTACATTTTAACACACTATAGCTAACAGGAATGGGGTACACACACCAACATTCCTAGCACAGCCTGGGCTACAGAGCAAGACCTTGTTTCACAAAGGATGGAGGAAGGGTTACTGCATGTTCTTGGTTATTACAGAACTATTCACAAGAGTTAGCACAGGGCTCAGCACAGGGCAGATGGATAAGAAAAATGTGATCCACATACATGATGGAATGCTATCTCGCCATTCAAAACTGAAATTCTTTTTTTTTTTAAGATTTATTTATTTATTATGTATACAGAGTTCTGCCGGCATGTATGCCTGCCGGCCAGAAGACAACACCAGATCTCATTACAGATGGTTGTGAGTCACCATGTGGTGGCTGGGAATTGAACTCAGGACCTCTGGAAGAGCAGCTAGTGCCCTTAACCTCTGAGCCACCTCTCCAGCCCCCTCAAAACTGAAATTCTGTCATCTGCAACAACAAAGGAGATTATTAGACTATATTAAAGGCAATAAACCAAGCACAGAAAGACAAATGCAGCCATGTTCACACTAATTTATGAAAGCCAAAAAAAGATGATCTTACAAATAGTGACTGCTAGAGAAAAAGAATGGAAGAGGAGAGATAAGGGTTGCAAAATGGGTACTAAACAGAGAGGAGGAACTATAGAGTTGGCAGCAGTTAAAAGCACTGGCTGCTTTTCCAAAGGACCCAGGTCCGATTGCTAGCATCTACATGGCAACTCAGAAGGTCTGTACCTCCAGTTCCAGGGAATGTGACAACCTCTTCTGACCCTCATGGATACCAGGCACACATATGGTATACATACACACATGCAGGCAAAACACTCATACACATAAAGTAATAAAATAAATAAATCTTCTTTAATTTTTTGTTTGGTTGGTTGCTTGGTTGGTTTTTTGAGACAGGGTGGTTTCTCCGTGTAGCCCTGGCTGTCCTGGAACTCGCTTTATAGACCAGGCTGGCCTCGAACTCACAGAGATCCACCTGCTTCTGCCTCCTGAGTGCTGGAATTAAAGGAGTGTGCCATCTCTGACCAGGCTTAAATTTTTAAAAGATTCTTACGGATTTAAATATTAAATACTCAACTTCAAATAACAAAGAAAAAGCAGAAAAAACTAGGGCTAGTATTCAGTAGCACAGCAGAAATGGGGAACATCCAATTTATAATTCATAATAATAGGAGCCCAAAGTTTCCCAAACATAGAAATGACCCTTGTCTGAGGAAAGGGAAATGTTAATTACCCAACCTGGTCATTCCTTCTGTTATCCCAATCTGACAGGCTTATATTTTGAACTTGTTCCCCAGCTGGAGATATTATTTGGGGAGGCTGTATAAACTTTAGGAAGTAGTGTCTAACTGACCAAAATAAGCTAGTAGAGGCAGGCCTTTAACGGTTATACGTGATCCCCCGACACACAATCTCGGCTTCCTTGTCCATCATGATGTGAACTGCTTCCACTACACATCTGGCCAACATAATCTGTGCTGCCTCAACACACACCCAACCACAGCAAATGGGTCAAAAAATAAATAAGTGAAAGAAAAAGGAGGGAGGGAGGAAGGGAGGGAGGGAGAACAGACCTCCTCCCTTGCTACTGACAGGTAAGTGTTGTCACAGCAACATAAAAGTAACTACCACAGTATACACAGCATGCACAGCATACATGTGCCATAGTTTTTTTTTTCAAATATTTATTTATTTATTATGTATACAATATTCTGTCTGTGTGTATGCCTGCAGGCCAGAAGAGGGCATCAGACCTCATTACAGATGGTTGTGAGCCACCATGTGGTTGCCAGGAATTGAACTCAGGACCTTTGAAAGAGCAGGCAATGCTCTTAACCACTGAGCCATCTCCCCAGCCCCACATGTGCCATAGTTTACAGTAAGTATCAACAAATATTATGTGGTAATTTAAGAGGTTAAAAATAAAGTCATTTCAGGGGCTGGGGAGATCACTTTGTTTCTGAAGCGCTTGCTGTGTAAGTAAGCATGAGGACTTTCGTTTGATCCTCAGCACCACAAATAAAAAACTCAAAAGCCAGGTGGTGGTTGTGCTCGACTCTAATCCCAACACTGAGGAAGCAGAGGCAGGCGGACCTCTATAAATTAAAGGCCACTCTTGTTTACATAGCAAGTTCCAGGACAGCCAGGGCTGCACAGAGAAACCCTGTCTAGAAAAAAAAAAATCAATGTAATGATAGTGTTTTTTAAAAAAACAACTCAGTATGGTAGAACACAACTCCCACTACTTGGGAAGCAGAGACAGGCAGATCCCTAGGCTTCCTAGTCAGTTTTAGCCTAGCCAAACCTGCAAACCCTAGCCCCGTGAGTCGTCTTGTCTCAAAAAAGAAGGGGTACAGAGGTGGGGCAGCACTGGAGCAATGGCTCCCTGGTAAAGAATACCTGTTGCTCTTCCAAAGGACCCAAGATCAATTCTCAGAACCCACATCAGATGGCTCAAAATCATCTTTGACTCCATCTCCAAGAGACCCAACATCCTGTTCTAGCCTTCACTGACATTGCACCCACACAAACCCATGTTCAGACACACACATAATATTTTTTAAATTAAATGTTTTTTTAAAATGTGGACATCTGAGGAATAACACCCAAGGTTTACTTCTGGCCTCCACATGGACAGCCTCTATCTATCTATCTATCTATATCACTAATTAATTAATTAACTAATCATTTCTACATAAGAAAAATTTTTTATACTTAGCAAGCATCAAGCAAAAGAGTTAACAAGATTATATGCCTTGCTTTGGTAAGAACTCTACTTTGACCTTAAGAAATTGAGTTAGAAAAAAAACAGGGTTTAGAAGGAAAAGAAATTACTTCTTTAAAAGAAAAAAACATTTACACTAAGTCAATATCTGGTCTGCACCTTTATACAGTACCTAATAAATAATAAAAGGAATTTTATCGAATGAATTACCACAAGAAGGCTTTAAAACTCTTAAACTCCAAAACTGTTACTATTTGACACCCCAATTTAAAAATCTACAAACCAAACATCTGTCCAAGCAGAGATGTTCAAGAAATATTGTATTCTTTGGCAATATACTGAAAGTGGACTAAACTGTGTCCAGACGGTGTGTCTTCGTGAGAAGTTTAATCCACACACACAGACATGGCAAATAACCTGCCATCTTTCTGAAACTCACTAGTAAATGGAAGCAGAAATAAATTGATAGATAAATAAATGTGCAAGCACAATGTCCCCTTCAGCATTTATGACTTAGCAAATATTTTATTCACATTTTAATCTTTTGTATCATCTTTACATATCCTTACATGTTTCATGAAACGCAACATATAGGTAACTGTCAAAAAATACTATGAGATAGCATGCATCCACCACAAAGGTTTAACAAATGTTAATATGTGGTCATGTCTGCTTCAGATTTTTCCCTCCAAAGCGATTAATAAAACAGTGCAGAAGTAACTATTCTCTACCTCCTCTTGTTACCAAAAACGATTATTAAAGGATCTAGAAGTGCCTAATCTTTATGGTTCCTAATTTTTTTTAATTCTATGGTTCAAATTGTAATATTTTGGACATATTAGGTTTAAAAGAGAGAGCGAGCATGTGTGTGCTCATCTTAGTTATTTTTCTATTGCTCTGAAAAAACAAACACCATGATGAAGACAATTTAAGGAAAAAGCATTTGATTTGGGACTCACGGTTCCAGAGGGTTAGAGCTCATGATATCATGGTGAGGAGCTTGGTGGCAGGCAGGCAGAAATGGTGCTAGAGCAGTAGCTGAGAGTTCACATCTTGATCCACAAACACAAAGCAGAAAAAAAGACACTGTGTGGTGTGGGCTTTTAAAAGCTCAAAGCCCACACCCAGTGACATTCATACCTCCTCCAGCAAAACTACACCTCCTAATCCTTTCCAAACAGATTCATCAACTGGGACCCAAGCATTCAAATATATGAACCTATAGAGGTCATTCTCATTCAAACCACCACAGTGCTTGTGTCTTTTTTTATATTTCATGAATGTATATGTCATCTTTGCACAGGAGCAATGCTAATCATATATATATAAACATATACATACACATATATGCATATATAATTCTAATTTTTTATATATACATTGCTAAAGCAAACACTCATATTTCTATTGCAATGTTGTCCTAGATATTTCAAAGCAGAACCAGAAGAGGTATTACAATTCAGAATCAAGACTTAGACAGCAGGACAGGACACAGTAGCACAGTTTGTATCCTACCTATTAGTGAGGTCTGAAATAGGAGCTCATTTGAACCCATCGGTTGGGAGACTAGGCTGAGCACAGTAGCAAGAAGCCTTCTCATTTAAAAAACAAAACAAAACTTAGAAAAAGGGGCTGGAGATGAACTATTTGGAGTACCTGTTGTTCTTGCAGAGCACAACCACCACCCCCAATTCGGTTCCCAAGCACCCACTTCGCAGTTAACAACCATCTCTATCTCCAGTTCCAAGGGATCCAACAGGAACTCCACAGGCACTACCCACACATGATGCAAACACATGCATGCAGGCAAAACCCTTCCATGTATAAAATCAAAATAGGAAAATGTTTTATAAAAATACCCACCTTTCATCCCATCACTTAGGAGGCAGAGACAGGCAGATCTCTGAGAGTTCCAAGCCAGTCTGATCTACAAAGTTCCAGGGGCATACGAGAATTAAGATGGCTGAGGGAGAAAACATACTGGGGATGGGGGTGGGGAGCAGACTTCTGGGTTATCTTTCTACAGCAACAAACAATCCAAATAATGGCTTCTTTCATTTTCTTTGTGTGTCTGGAAAATTACTCTCCTAGTCAGTTCAGGAATAACTTGAAAAGACAGACTACACACCTAATATAAGTCATTCATTCATCTAACAATTTCTATTCACCAGGCCCTCGGGGGCCATGGAACACAAGACTCTGGCTTGCCCTCTACGGTGTACAGGAAGGCTTATGAAAATAATAAACAAGTTAACAAATGCCATCCCAGAAATGTGTTCTGAAGAAGTCATATGTTTAAAAAAATCAAAAACCAAAAAACAGTAGTCACTTTCCTATCCAATCCTATCTTTAGCATCAGCTTTTAGGAGTCCTTGGATGCTGTAGACACTGAGATTTATTTTAGGGGTGATAAATTCGTTATTCCAATGTATTCATACCACAAACTCATTTTCTGTGTAAATATTTTCAACCAAAGCATTCTGCAAAACACATATACAGCTCCCAAGGACTTCACACAACAATATGCAAGTGCTCTGTGCCATTGTCTTAATTCCTAAAACATGAAAATGTTCAATTTGGCTTAATGCTTAATTTGGAGTGGGGGAAGAGTCTAAAATATAAGTCAGCCACTTTTTATTTTAGAAAGGAAAAAAAGAATTTCTTGCTAAAAACAAGACAAAACAAATCCCAACAGTCACCATCAGGCGCTGTCAACATAAATCTGATATAGGAAGCACAGAGACCTAGACCAACCTGACCAACATCTGCCCTTCCCCTGCAGAAAAAGAATCAAGTCCCCAAACCCTAGGATCATATAGAACAATAATGTGTATAGCCATGACTATGCTGTTGAATCAGGTCTCTGTCAAGTGAGGAATAAAATGAGCCTTTACTCCTGTCAACTCTCAGCTCGTCCATGCACCAATTCACTATGCATCCATTATAAGCCATGTTAATTTAAAGACACAATACACACCTGGGTGAGGAAAACAGCAGATGTCAGAAATTTTCAGTGATAACCTAAGTCTGCCAGTGAAGTACAGCAAACTCATACAATAGAATAGTACATATCATTGCAATACTGAAAGTACATTTAATTACTAGAAAGATGTTAATGTTCTCATTTTACTGAACAGAGTAACTGAAAAACTGAAAAAGAAAATAGTGTGATGAGCTGGGCAGTGGTGGTGCACACCTTTAATCCCAGCACTACGGAAACAGAGGCAGGCGGATCATCTCTGTTAGTTCAAGGCCAACCTGGTCTACAAGAGCTAGTTCCAGGACAGGCTCCAAAGCTACAGAGAAACCCTGTCTCGAAAAAAAAAAAAAAAAGGGAAGAAAGAAAAAAAAAAGGAAGGAAGGAAAATAGTGTGATGCTATTTACCAGAGCTACATAACATGCCGACTCAAAAAAAAAATATATATATATATAATACCTCCCACACAGGGGTGGTGGTGGCAGACACCTTTAACTCCAGCACTCAGATCTCTGTGAGTTCGAGGCCAGCCTGATCTATAGGCTGCATTCCAGGACAGACTCCAAATCTACAGAGAAACCCTGTCTCAGAGAAAAAAGAAAATAGCCAAGTGTCACCACTCCTGGCTTATGATTGCTTACTCTAATAGGTTCTATTTTTGTTTCTTTGTATTTGTTTTTACAGCATGAGAGAGGCAGGTAGGCAGGTAGAGACACAGAGACAGAAAGTATGTGTGTGTTAGTATGCATATGGTGTGAAGGCCAAAAGTTGACCCTAGGTAGTTTCTGCAATTATTCTCCAGCTGATAAACCGAGATGGGGGTCTCTGGTTTGGCCCTAGAACTTGCTGTTTCAGCTAGTCTACATAGCTTGCTCTGGAGATTCCCTGTCTCTGCCTCCCACATGCTAAGATTATACAAGCAAGCCACTACAGCTGCCTGCATTTACTGCACATGGGCACTGGAGATCTGAACTCCAGTCCTCATACAAATGCTTTGCCTGGGAAGTCATCCCCCAGCCCTACTTTACTATTTTCTAAGCATGTTTTCTGACTTCCTAAATAAACATACATAATCACTTTATAGACTAAGAAATTAAGGGTTTTGTTAAAGCAGGTTACAGAACAGCACACACACGTCGTTACCTGAAGTCAGGAAGACAGTCAAAGAACAAGTAAGGCTTGATCTGTAAGTAACCTTCCTCCCTCATCTACTGAAGTCTTCCTCTCAACCACCTTCTGTTCCCACGGCCCAACAGAAGCGCCCCTTAATCGTGTTTCCTGTCAGCATCTCTCAGATGTCACTTTCCCTTTTTCTGTCTTAAAATTTGCTGCTCTGCAAGTCCCCAATTTCTCTATTTGGCAAATTTCCTACAACTATATACAAGCTAATTCACTTCAATGACTTTAAAAAGTCAAATCGGAGTTGCTCTATCATAAAGATAAGAACCATTCCATACCTTAAAGGGATACAAATGTTTGTTTATTCATTGGTATTATTGTAATTCTTGAATAATCTAACCTTATCTACTTTTTCTAAAAATCATTTCATTATTCTAGAAGAGCAGAATTCAATTATGTTAACTGTTCATCTAATTTCCATATATTTGGTCATTAATATAATTTTCCCCGTAATCTTCATGCCTCAGTCTCCCCAATGTGGTTATAGGACTATGCACCCACATTCTTATCTTGCCATGTCTGTGTTGCCCAGCATCCAGGTATTTTACAAACACTGGGACAGCTGTTCCTTCATAAACTACAGCATACAAGAACTCAACTAATTCCCATAACCTTCTGAGACATTATTATCCCCATTTTATACTTGAGAAAACTGAAGCTCAGGGAAAGTAAGTGACTTCCTCATTGACCTAAAGCTTCTATATGGCAGAACTGAGATTTAAAGTCAAACCGTCTTGCTCTTACCATCACACCACACTGTCTAAAACACAGCAAACTTCCCCTACAGAAGTAACTTTTGTTCTTTCCTCTCTGCATGCATCAGTATTTGAGCTTCCACTTAAATATTTTCTCCATTACTGTTAAGATAACATCAAAGTCAAAAATTAGAACTGTTTATTCTAAAGTGATACCAATAAAGCACTTGAACCTTTGGAGAAATTTTGCATCAAGCAAGAAGAAAGTTATCTAGTTTTTATCTGCTAACATTTGTACTACAGTCTCTTTAAAGCAGTATTATGGCTGTTTCAATTATATCAGGGATTGACTTATCTTTATCTAAGGAATCCAAATTCTCCCTTCACCTTTATGGGGAGAGGGGAAAGGGAGATAGCATGTCAAAAGGCACCAAAGGCTTTTCTTATGTTTAATTTCATTAAAATTTAGTAATAGTGGACTAGGAATGTGGCTCAGTAGGAAAACACTTGCCTAACATACACAAGGCCCTGGATCCCCCAAGAAAACTTACAATCTTAGACAGGTCAGTCTGAAAACAAAACTTTATTTTTTGTGACAGTCTCACATAGCCTAGGCTAGTCTCAATTCTATACCCTATTGTTTTAATCTCCCAAATGCTGAGAATACAGGTGCATGCTCAGCTTTAAATGTGTGTGCTGGAGAAACTGGAGAAACAACTCAGTGTTTAGGAACGTGCGTGCCCCTCAAGTCCCTTTGACTGAGACCCCTCCATTTTAACTCAAGAACCTCAAAGACCTGAAGTGCTCCAGTGAACAGATCCACGAGAACAATACCATCTAGGATACAGCAAGATAGGAAGCCCTGCTGTCAAAGTAACCAAAAACAAGACACAGGTGAAAAACTATTTCCCCTACTACAAATAGAAAAGGTAGACTTCTGTGCCAGTCAACAACCTTATACACTGATCAGAATGCTTACCTTTCTACTACTATCCTCAATTCCTTAGGACTTTGGTTCTCAACTGTCCTAATGCTGCAACCCTTTAATATTTAATATGTTGTGCTGACCCCCAACTATAAAATTATTGTGTTGCTACTTCATAACTGTAATTTTCACTGTTATTGAGTTATAATATAATATCTCATAAACAGGGTATCTGACATATGACCCCTATGAAAGGGTTGTTTGACCCACATCTCCCACCCCGCTAAGGATCGCAACCCACAGGCTGAGAACTACTGCCTTAGAACAACCACTACCATCTTCCTATGTTTGCCTTGTATCACCTGAGACAAATCCATGAGGACACCGTTTGTTTTACAGAATCCTTGAGATAAAAATCTCACAGGCTTCCCAGGCATCATTTGCACTTCACCTACCCTCTGCTCACTTTCCTACTCCACGCTCACAGGCACAATAAAGCAATGTAAGTGGCACAGTGGGTGCAGTGATAGGAAAGCCGACTCAGGTACACAGCCTAAAGTCAAGTTTGCCTCTGCAGCCCACTCCCAGGTGCCACTGTCTACGGCTACATCTTCCTGGGAATCTCTCTTTCCAGGTTTTTGTTTGGTTGTTTGTTTTTGTTTTTAGAGATAGGGTTTCTCTGTGTAGCTTTGGTGCTTGTCCTGAAACTCGCTCTGTAGACTAAGCTAGTCTCGAACTCACAGAGATCCGCCTGCCTCTGCCTCCTGAGTGCAGGGATTAATAGCATGCACCACCACTGCCTGACCTTCTTCTCAGTCTTAAAATGAAAATAAAATACCTTTATAAGGCTAACAAATGGCTCAATGGGTAAAGGTGCTTGCCTTGTGTACTCTGACCTCCACAAGCAAGTCATGGCATAAGCATGCACTTTCTTCTCTCTCTGTCTCTCTCTGTCTCTCTCTGTCTCTCTCTCTCACACACACACACACAAATTCCACCCCTACTGACTAGTGTTCATGGTACTGGAAGCTACTCTGCATGATACCAAAGGAGAAAGGTAAGCACCAACCCAGCTACAAACCCTTTGATCTACAATGGTGACCTGCCTGCAAGACATGCTGGTGCAATAGTGTCACAAAGCTTGTGGGAGTAACCAACCACTATCTGACTGGATTTAAGACCCACTCCATGAGATAAAACCCATCCCTGACATTGCTCATTGGCCAAGAACCTGAGACTAGGATGATGAGGGACCTAGGGGACATTAAATACTACTGTTCTGCTAAAGGAACACAGCAATAAAAATGACTCTTAATGGATATTCTACTACAGTATCTTGCTTAGTCATCATCAGCCAGCTTCCCCTTAGAGATTCACAACTGGACAATATGCAGAGAGTGAAAGACTTTGAAACATTCAGTCCTAAATGGGATGTCTCTGTCAAATCCCGCCCCTTAGGGCTTGGGGAACCCTGTGGAAGGAGACAGAAAAAGTTGTAAGAGCCCAAGAAATTGGAGGACACCAAGGAACACAGCAGGACCAATGAACATATGAACTCAGAGACTGTGGCAGCATGCATAGGGTCTGCAAGGGTCTAAGACAGATGGGGTCCCAGTGCTGAGACAAGTGGACGCAAGCCACTATCCTGAACCCAAAAGTTGTCTACAACTGATAGCTGCTCACAAAGGAAAATTTAATCCTCTCCAATGGAGTCTCACTGCATATACGTGAACCACAGGGTTTCTCTGTGTAGCCCTGGCTGTCCTGGAACTCAGTTTGCAGACCAGGCTGGCCTCCAACTCACAGACATCCACCAGCCTCTGCCTCCTGAGTGTTGGTATTAAAGGCAGCACCAACAAGTCCAATAAGGTTCTTAGCCCAAGTATTCCCACTGAGATTAATCTTGCCCAGATCATCTGAGTCCCAAACACCACTGTATCCAATCCATTAATCCAATTCTCAGTCCAAATCTATCCTGATTTAGAGTCTTTGAAAATGTCTGTCTTGGATGACTTTGACAGACTATAGTCTACAATCTTTTGGTTTCCTCCTTTTGCTAATCTCATCATGATTTATGTTGCTGATTTTTATATTCCAAGGACTTGTTTTTTATATCTCCACACATACACTGTGATTAATATCTTCCAGTTTCCCAGTTCTAATGACATTTGCCATGAAGTCCCAACTGCACATCTCCCATTCAAGTTTCTCATTTGAATTCCAAATTCTCTTTAATATCTACTCAGCAGCTCCACCTGGGTATCTGTCATTAATGTTAAATGTGTCCAAAAGAAAGCCTTTTTATTTAATTTTATGGGTTTTGGACAGGGTCTTACTAGGTTGCCCAGACTTGACTCCTGTGCTCAAAGGAATCCTGACTCAAGGTTCCAAACAATAGTGTACACCATTCCACCCAATTTAAAATTAAAACCTACTCAAGGGCATCTAAGGGCAGTCTACCCCAGGTCAGTTTGTGAGCTGCAATAGCTAAATACCAAAAGCTGAGACTCAACTTTGACTCCCTTCCCTCTTGCCGCACCCTACATCAAAACCCATCAGAAATTACTATTCCTGTTTTGAATGTATTCAGAAGTCAAATACTTCACCAACCACACTGTCACCACCCTGAGATGTGCATTCTTCACATGGTTTGTTACTCCTATGGCCTTTCCTTATGTCTACTGTTCCTTCTAAAATACAAATTATAACATGTCTGTTCCTTTAATGGCCCCAGGAGCACCAGAAACCTAGCTACTAGCTCCTACCACCTTCCCAGTACATATGTGTTTTGTTTTGCAAAGAACGGGTGCCAAAAGTTTACATCTTGTACTCCCCAAACCAACTTTGAGAAGATAAGAAAGAGGAGGAGGAGGAGGAGGAAGAGGTGAAGAGTGGGGAGAATCACTTCAATTTAAAGGTCTAGAAAGCTATCTTAGGGGGCTGGAGAGGTGGCTCAGAGGTTAAGAGCACTGACTGCTCTTCCAGAGGTCCTGAGTTCAATTCCCAGCAACCACATGGTGGCTCACAGCCATCTATAATGAGATCTGGTGCCCTCTTCTGGCATGCAAGCATACATGGAAGGAATGTTGTATAAATAATAAATAAATAAATTATTTAAAAAAAAAAAAGAAAGCTATCTTAGTTAGGGTTTCTGTTGCTGTGAAGAGACAGCATGACCATGGCAACACTTATAAAGGAAACATTTAATTAAGGTGGCTTGCTTACAGCTTCCGAGGTTCAGTCCATTATCATCATGGTGGGGAGCGTGGCACTTGCAGGCAGATGTGCAGGAGCTGAAAATCATTACATCTTGACTTAGAGGCAACAGGAAGTCGACTGACTGTCACACTGAGTAAAGCTTGAGAAAAATGACCTCAAAGTCCACCCCACAGTGACACACTTCCTCCAACAAGGCCACACCTCCTAACAGTGCTACTCCTTTTGGGGGCCATCTCCTTTCAAACCATGACAAATACCTTCATCCACTTTTCACAGCTCCCCCTTTATAAACTACCAGGGCTAAAGAACAGTAGCCATCAGAGTCAAACACTTATACCAGCCAGTGTAGTTCTGCTAGTTGAAGAACATTACCAAGACAAACCATCCATCTTCAGACAAACCATGACCTCTGTAACAGCCTCACTAATGTGGGATAAACAGGTGTTTACTCGCAATATAGCCTCAATGTTTGTAGAATGGCTGTCATTTAATATACAGCTTTTCAATGAACCATAAAGTGGCAGTCAAGCACAACCAAAGTTGCTAATGGATTTCCATAACAGCAGATAGGCACCCACAGCATTCCTTATTACTACTGCAACCTATTTCACACTTAATGTTAAACAGGCCTAGTAGAACACAATCACAGCAAATGCCAGAATTCAGCATATTACTTATCCAAGCATACAAGCCTACAGATATACCTTTTACATTAAATAAATGACCATTACAGATGAGAAATGTACATAGCTGCTGTCACAGAATTTTCCTTATTCCATTAGCACAATGGTTCTCAAACTTCCTCATGCTGCAACCCTTTAATACAGTTCCCAATGTTGTGGTGACCCCTAACCATAAAATTTATTGCTTCTTCATAACTGCAATTTTGCTACTATTATGAACTGTAATGTAAATATCTGATATACAGGATATCTGATATGTGACCCCCGGGTCACATGTGACAGCATTGGCAGCTGAATTTATAATATACAGCAGTCTTGTCCCTTACCTTTCCTAATTCCACTCCCAAGCTAAAGAATTTCAAAGATACATCATGTGCAAACATTCTGAACAGAAAGGCATTCTCAGCACTGATTTGTAACTCCCTTGAACTAGTTTTAACTGGTAATAAAACTTGCATCTCTTGGTATGCATCAAACCACAAATTCAAATTCAACTATTCTTGGTTGCCTCTACCACTGCCACCCTAACACAGATTACCACAAAGACCTCCAAAGCAGTCTCCTAGCTTCTACCAAGAATTCTCTGTAACCCAGAGGTGTGATTCTGACAGCTGATGTTCCCATTATGTGCAGAATGACAGCCAGAAGGATTAAAGTGGCCCACGGGGACCTCTGCTTCTCTTTCTCCTTCTTAGTACTAGTGCTCTTTCTACTGCTCCTTGACCACAGCAGCAAGCTCCCAACTAGAGACTTCTACACTGATGTTCCCTCTGCCTGCAATGCTCTATCCCCAGATCTCTGCACAGTTCCTTGCCTGCTTAAGGCCTTCTCCAATAACTTCAAGAGCTGCCTTTAATAACTTACTTAAAGCGGCCAGACCCACACTCAGCTACTGCTGCCTTATCTCAGCAACACTGTGGCCTCATCTTACAATTCATTTAATCTAAGAAATGAAGCATAAATTTCCTTATTCAAAATGAAATCTGAGCAAAGCAAATGTTATTTTATTTTATAGGCTATTCATTTTTAAGTGAGTCACAATATATAAACAAACATGCGCACCTCCTATAAATATATGCTTTGCTGTATGGCAATTTATGCTGTATGTTAATTAATTTAAAATATCAGGGTGGGGCGCATGCATGTGTAAACATATGAACACTTGCTTGTGAGTGTGAACACTGAAGCCAGAGATGAACATCAGGTGTTGTCCTCTACTGCTCTCCTGCTAATTCTCTGAAAGGGTCTCTTCATTAAATCTGGTTTACTGTTTCAGATAGACTGGCCACTCAGCAAACCTCAAGGATCTGCCTGTCTCTGCTCTCCTCCACATACACACACAACACTAGCACCCCCTGCCCCTGCCCCAAGAGTTGGAGTTATCTGCATAGGTGCCACAATGTCCAGCTTTTACATGAGTGCTGAAAATCTGAACTCAGGTACAAATGCTTGCTTGTTAAAGGATCTTAAAAGGTTCTGTGCATACACAAGAAAATTTATGGTAATGTTGGACAGAGTAAGAAATACTAATGAAAAATGTAAATGCCCAGTAACAGCAAAATACTGTATGTATATATCCTTTGAAAGGGATAATACACAAGCTAGACAAGCCAACACCAGGGGTCAACAAAAAACAAAACTAGTCCCAGCCCTCTCAAAGTTCATACATAGGTAGCAGTTGTTACTCATGGTGTAGCAGGACAAGAAAGGTCACAGGGAAGTACTGGTTCCATCAGAGAGCACCCTGAGTGGTGTCCTGCCCAAGGAAAGATTTTCTAGATGAAATGATACCAAACTGAGACCTGAAGAATAAACAGCAAATAAAAAGGGTTGGAAGCAGAAAAAAAGAGAAACAGGTATAAATACAATGAGTGTTTGGAATGAGAAACAAGAGAAAACAAAATCATTGATGAAAAATCTAAAACAAAATAAACTTCTATTTTCTGATAGCTCATTTTACCTAAAATAGCATTTTAAGGGGGGTATCAGCAATGCTTCTCTGAGCCAATTAGTCATTTCTTTCCTTCAACCTCTCCAGTGTGACCAACATAAATGGGGCAGAAAACAATTTTAATATGCCACACAAGCACAAAGACACCTGCTCATTAGGACTGCCCGGCTATTTCCTGTCCCACTGCAAACTTAGCCACAAATTCGGAAGGGTAACTTATCATCCCCAAGCTCTGGCTCTCTTACTTCTTCCCTATTCACTCAGACACTAACAGAAATTGTGCCTAACATTCCAATCCCTCTGATCTGGTCTACCTAATTCACATCTCTCTGGTCCTGATTCCAGGCTCTTTTTGCTTGGCCCTGTACTCTCTTGCCTCAAGCTGATCCATGCTTGCACAGACTGTCCTAACCTGTTCTCCCAGTCCCCTGTTCAAGTAGTATTCATCCATTCTTAGCTTCTCAATGAATCATCAGTTAATTTATCTAATCAACAGTAATCTCAGGGCTGGAGAGATGGTTCAGCAGTTAAGACACTGGCTAGTCTTCTTGGGGTCCTGAGCTCAATTCATGCTCAAGCAGACATATGGTGGCTCACAACCATCTATAACTGTACTCTCATGTAATTCTCAAGAAATCTGATGCCCTCTTCTGGTGTGCAAGATGTACATGCATGCAAAGCACCTATATATAAAATACATAAACAAATCTTTAATAAAAATATATCAAGTTAGCATGAAATTAAGTTATATTTATATGTTATGTTAAGCAGCTACATGCTATTTTTGTGCTGGACATCTTTAAATGCCGCACTCTTGAAGCCCTTGCCTTTTTTGTTGTGGGGCCAAAGGTAATAACTTTTTTTTTAATCTGCTAACATCAGCATTAAATTTGAAAGATATATATCCAATACCTGTTGGCTGGTCCTGCATGGAAGGCTAAACCAAACAGCATTCAGTGCCCAGCTGCTTTTCTCTGGAACTACAGATTTAAATAACAAAACTAGGACTGAATTTATGTGCTCCTCTGGCACATGAAGCAAAGCACAGTCACCAATCACATGATGCAGCCCAAGGAAACCCCATTAAGTGAGAAATTTAGGGGAAAATGCTTTTGTTTTGCTTTTTTGAGACAGGGTCACATGTTGTCCAGACTGGCCTGCTGAGATTACAGATTTGCTCCATCATGTTCAGCCTCAGAAGAAAGGGTGCTGGATGAAAGCAATCTTCCCGAGAACATAACCTTACACTGATCACCTGACCCAACCTCGAAGGATAATAAGCACATTCTCACAATTAATGTAATAAATACATAAATATGGTTCCCCTGAATCTTTTTCAAGTTAAACATACAATTCCTGAGCATCAGTAGGAACCACGGAAGAAAAAAAAACCTGTGTTTCAATTTGCTACTCTTTAAAAGCCAAGCAAAACAAACAAACCAAAAAGAGGGAGTAAACCTGCCCCAAACTAAGAGGACATATAAAGCATGTCATAACTCCAAATCTGAACAATCATCCCCTAGAACATCCTCAACAGAACATACGGAGCTTTGCATAGAAAGGCCAATGGGAAAGGCCCCCTCTCCCTGACTTCTCATGAGTCAAGTTCATAAGATCCAGTGTATAACTTTCTCTGTGAAACACTCACATAACTGTGTGTTTAGCTAAGCATACACACCATTAATTACGCTTACAAACTGAAAAGTCCAAACACTGGCCTCTAATTAAACCTTCTATGAACAATTATATCAAATTGCTAAGGTTACTTTTACAGTAACACCATAGCTCTTCACAATCATCTTTGTAAAAATAGATCTCATGATGACCATGACAAGGTACACGTAGTATGTACATGGTTATTGTAATGGTCTGTCCCGTCCCTTTAAGAGACAAGCTCAGCCCACCCCCACCCCTGTCCACAGCCTCGCTTCCAATCTTGAGCCTCTCCCTCCCTCCTCTCTTCCTCTCTCTCTCAGAGGCAGCTTCTGCCTCACTCCTTTCTCCCCACTTCACCCCCCTTTCTCTCTCTCTCTCTCTCCCTCTCTGCCTCTCTGCTCTTCTCCCTTCTCCCCTTCCCCCCTCACTCCTCCATAACCCACTAAATAAACATCCAACTCTGCATGGCGTGCCTTTCCGGCTAAGTCTCTCACTCTCCATGCGGCTCCCTCCCTGGGACCTGGCTGCCTTCCTGGCCCACCATGGTCTCCGGGCCTACTACCCACTGCCGCCACTTGGGGACCTGCAGCATTTCTGCCACTGCACCCCTCAGGGAACCATAGCATTTTATTTTTACCATAACAGTTACTCCTAAACAATCACCTACCAGAAGACAACTGTCACTACACAAATCAAAACTCCTCAGAAGGTGGTGATGCATTTACTTCAGTGTCACTGCAGTTTCCTGTAGCACGAATCTAATTGTTCTTGACAATAAAACTCGGAGTCAGATATTAGGGGGTGAAAGTTGAAGGATCAAGGAAGCAAAGCAGCAGCCACTAGAGAGTTCTTATCGCTACCAACGCTCAGAACAAAAAGGGTGATCCTGTCTCTACAAATCCTCAGACTGCAGACTGCATGTGAGCTCCTGTCTCCTCCCGCTTTATATTCCTCTCTCTGTCCAGCCATATCCCTCCTGTCTCCACCTCCCTAGCACTGGGATTGGAGGTGTGGGAGCCCAAGGGCTGAGATCACCTTTGTATTAACTGCTTCCCTTTTAGATAAGAGTCAATCTCAAGTAGCCCAGGGTGGCCGAAGGTGTGCGCCACCACTGCCTGGCCTCTAATGCTAACTAGTGGCTTAGTTCTGCACTCTGATCTTCAAGCAAGTTTTGTTATAAACAAAATATCACTAGTTTTCTAAAGGGAGCAGGCAAATAGTGCAAATAGGTCAGACTCCTCTTCCTTTTGCTTTAGGAACATTCAGGCCATGAGCCCTCCCTCTAGACATCAGCTGCTTTTTAGCAGTGTCTTACACCAAGCATTTTCCTCAAATTTAAGAATTTAAGAATGTCTGAAGAAGCTGTGAAGGGTGAGAACATAAAAAAGCAAGGATCTATTTTTACACAGGAGCTAAAAGTGAAGTGCTAAGCTGAGATGCACAGACAGGGCTGAGCCCACATTCATGACAGCTGCATCAAAAGCTAAAGACTCCTGAAGGCTCACGGAGCACTACAGCCAGCATATCGACAGCACGTGCTATCTGCAAATGTTTTGCAACCTGCACTTTACATCACCTCTAAGGAGGCCTTGGATGTCAGTCACTCTCACCCCTACATGGCTGGCAATCAGCATCCTAGAAGCTAGCAAGGACAGGGTGCATACAGGGACTTGCAGGCATGAGGAATTTATCAGCACTTACACTCTGTCACTTGAATCAGGAGAAGGACAAACTACCCCAAATATCCAAAACAAAAATGAGAGCTTACATGGATGCCTCATGAGAACAGGCGACTGAGCAGACAACTCTCCACCCTAACTCAGGGCAGTTCAAAGCAGTAGAAAATTCAAATAAAAATTTAAGGACCTACTAGGTACTTGAATTACAAATTAATCTTGACTCCCAGAAAAGAGAAAAAAAAAGGGTGGGGGCTTCAGTGCTTCCTTCTTGACTGGCTAGACTAGGGTGGAAGGCCTATGCAATCTCTTCAGGGGCTGTTAAGGTCACACCATTGTAAGGCTTGTCTATTACCTTGTCTTTCCACATTCTTGCTCTCCCCACCCTTATAGATAAGTTTACATATAGGCCCCAGGCTAACAGACTCTCAGAGACATTCTGACCACGAGTGTACACCATGGTCAGCGTACCCACCAATCCTATGGTAAAGGACCGCTCCTTCCTCTTCCTTTAAAAGGTATAAGAAAGGGTCCTCGCCGTCATGTAGGCCCCCATAATGTTGCCATCTAAAGATCTATGGCATGGATCTTTAATAAATCTCTTATCCAAATAACAATCTACCTCAGTGTCCCCACTGAACCCCAAACCTGAAATCTTTCAGCTACAGGCTAACTCTAGCTCTCTCTATATTTTTATGGGTCTGACTGAGGCAACATAAAGAATTTTTACCTATTCCCATTTCCAGCTCACTCTATTGATATCATCTCCCACCATATTTCTCCACAAGCAACACATTTAGAGTTCTATGATTAAAACATAACTGAATTTAGCCGGGTGGTGGTGCATGCCTTTAATCTCAGCACCTGGAAGGCAGAGACAGGCAGATCTCTGTGAGTTCAAGGCCAACCTGGTCTACAAGAGCTAGTTCCAGGACAGCCAGGGCTACACAGAGAAACCCTGTCTCAAACAAAAAAAATAAATAAATAACTGAATTTATTAGAAGAAACAGGTAAAGTTTTATTATGCTTCTAAGACACTTTTTTCCTCTGCCAGTAATGGGAATTGAACCCAGAGCCATATATATACATGCTGGGGTATCTATAATGCCGGAGTAAGGTGTAAAGCTTCAAAAGGATCAGTACTTAAAAGTCAACCTGGGGTATTTGAAACACTGTCTCAATAAGAGGAGGGGGCTAAACTGTATGTAGCTCAGTTGGAATAATGTAGTTATCTAAGTATGAAGGAAGCCCTAGATCCAATCCCCAGCACCACATAAACTGAGTGTGTGGTAGGGTATAAATATTTAATCCTAGCACTCAGATGAAAGCAAAAGTTCAAGGTCATCCTTAACTACACAACAAGGATGAATATATAAAGCACTGCCCTCCACCCTACCTCTTTTGATATCTCTGGTCATAAATGAAAACCAAAAAAGTCTCAGGAGGGGCTAGTGAGGTGGCCCAGAAGGTAAAGGCACATTCCATGCAAGCAAGTCTGGCAAGTTGAGTTTGATCCCCAGAACTCACACAAGAGTAGAAGGAGAGCATCAACTCCACAAAGTTGTCCTCTAGCCTCCATATGTGCATCATAACATAGATGCTCACACACAATAACAGAAAACAAGGAAGCTGGGGAGATGGCTGGGAGGTGAAAAGCTCATACTGTTCTTGCAGAGGACCTAGGTTCAGTTCCTAGCACCTTTATGTGAGAAATAAAAATAAAAACATAATATTTTTAATTAAGTCTGGGAAGATGGATCAGATCACACAAGCATGATTTTGGATCTCCAGGTGCCAGGCACACATCTGTGATCCCAGCATGACCAAATGGAGACCAGAAGGCCCTTGGGCTTGCTGACACTAGTCTAGCCAAATCAGTGAGCTCCAAGTTAAGTGAGATCCCGTCTCAAAAAATGTGCTAAAGAGCAATAAGGGAAGTCACTGAGCCATCTCCCCAGCCCCTCCATTGCTATTTTTTTCCTGCTTCCATTTACATAATACTGTCCTCATGCAGCAGCTGAAAACGCAGAGCACATAACCATGCACCAAGCCCTGCCCAGGTAGAAGTGAGTCTAGTGACCTACCAGGCAGCCTGCCAAGGTTCTTTTTGTAATGCATAGGGGCTACCATGCTTCAGGACAGTAAACCTTCATTGACACACGCGACATAAATAGAGTGGTTTTTTTGTTGTTTTTTTTTTTTTTTAAGTTAATTTGGGGCTGGAAAGATGGCTCAGGGGTTAAGTGCACTTGCTGCTCCTGCAGAGGACGGGATTTGAGTCCCAGTGCCCTCCACAAGCACAGCATGCACATGATGACATACATGCAAACACTCATACAAAGAAAATTTTAAAAAAAAATTTAAGCAGTGATTTTTGCCTGAAGGCAGTGCACTCACCTTTAATCCCAGCACTCAGGAGACAGAGATAGGCACTCTGTGAGTTCGAGGCCAGCCTGGTCTACAAAGCAGGTTCCAGGACAGCCAGGGCAGTTACAGGGAGAAACTGTCTCAAAACAAACAAACAAAAAGTGATTTTCCCCCCATCTCTAATCAACAGCACATCAAATGGGCATATTACCATATTACATAGAAATTTGTTTTTATTTTGGCCAACTGTTTTTGTTTTCTGGAAGAGCCAAGTACAAATAGAGATATATATAAATTCAGTTAAATACTATGCTGAAGCAACTCAATTGCAGATGAGAGTTAATCTATGTAATCATGCCAATGACCTAAGTGTCAGTCAAAATCATCTTCAATCTCCCTATGAAGAGCTAAGGAGGGGAGGATATAAGTAAAATCATACCCTTTTCCTGACCCCATCCCCCTGTGAGTTACATCCAAGACATGGTTTCACATGTAACCCACAAGACATTGCTGCTGGAGGTCTAATGGGTGTTAACACTCTTTTAGAAGTGCTGAGGACACTCTCATCCTCAATGAGACAGCTGCCAAAGCTGTAGAAAAGCACCAAACCCGTTTGTGTGTTTGCATCCACTTATGAGCCAGTGCATCAAGTTGGTAGAGACACTCTGTGCCAAGAACCATATTAGCCTAATTAATGTTGATGACAACATAAACCTAGGGGAATGAGTAGGCCTCTGCAAAACCAATCAAGAAAGGAAACCAGGTAATATATTTGGTTGTAGTCATGCAATGGTTAAGGAATAAGAATCTCAGGCCGAGGGCTGGAGAGATGGCTCAGAGGTTAAGAGCACTGACTGCTCTTCCAGAGGTCCTGAGTTCAATTCCCAGTAACCACATGGTGGCTCACAGCCATCTGTAATGAGATCTGGTGCCCTCTTCTGGCATGCAAGCATACATGGAAGAAATGTTGTATACATAATAAATAAATTATTTAAAACAAAAAAAAGAATCTCAGACCGACCAAGGATGTCACTGACAAATATTTCAAATGCAAAAAAAAGGACAAGTAAAACATTTAGCTAGCTAGGTAGGAAAGAGAGAGGGAAAGAGGGAGGG